>JAVTVY010026250.1:0-11076 GCA_036873755.1 Hanleya hanleyi | reverse complement strand
GCTCAATAGATCTTTTCATTTTCAAGTAGGTTCCAACTTCTCTGAAATCCAAAACTCGAGGGACCAATTACGCCACAACAATACACCGAAGTGCTTCGTGAAAACATCTCCCAGTATTATGACTGTCCCCATAAATAATTGAAAAAAAAAAACAGTTCTCAAAGTAAAACGACCTGCATATGATTGTTAAACTGGTTAGAGAAAACGAGAAAGGATATGGTTTTTGCTGGCAGCCTCTGGGTTTGTGAACCTGTTATTCCTGCTGCCCATATAATCCTTGAAGGAGGGTGTGTCATCACTCAGGCTGTGGGGGTTATGGACATCCTGTAAGAAGGCCTGCTTAGAATACCTGGAATGAGAGAGAGAGAGAATTCAACTGATTGTCACGTTCAGTAACTGAAGATACAAACATTAACATGGTCAAATGTCATCATTATCCCAAACCAGAAACACAGTTTGGAACATGTGGAGTTAAGGAAAATTTGTAGCCTTAGTTGACACTCACAAGAGTACTGATGCTGACATAGATTATCCACAATCCGCTCCTGGGATGGGTCTGAAAACTATGAGCAAATTAATGTTACTAAAGGGATCTAATGACATGAAATCAACACTTGTCGATTGCTCATTATCTTATGCAGCAGAGTATCTGCACTGAATAAATTAGATTTCTATGAGGACTAACAATGAGAAGCTGTATTAGCGAGGACTTACCCAAGCTGGAGTTTACTGTCAAAGAAGAAACTGTTGTTCAGATTTTGTATGGCTCTGTCCACAGATATAGGATCACCTAACTGTACCATGGCAGATCCCTCCTTGGTCTTGAGGAACTTTATCTGGTAACACAAGATCAGGTATGAATGAAGAAATATCAGGGAAGGACCAACAAAGACAACTGATTAATGATGAAGGTATAGGACATGAGCAGTGAACTGCTATAATCTGTAGCCCACTGTAACAGCTGTATTGACAGTTCACAGATACAGACACAGATAATATGCCGATATAATAATACCAACAATATTTAACACAATAAATTTATTTGTCTGGAAATTCCATATACTCAAGTCAATTCCAGCCAACTATTAAATTTTATTTCTAATCAAAGTTGAGTACTGACAGGGTACAGAGAGTTAAGGGCTGGGAATAAGTGGTAAACTGTCATAGAGGTTACTACGTTCATGTAACCCCATAGACAGATTTAGTACCCACCCTGACAACATTGCCGTAGAGACAGAAGAGGTTGAAGAGTTTGTCACAGTTGACTTTGTCCTTATGTAGGCCATACACCATGATAACTGAACCCTGCTGGGGACCGCCTGGGTTAGGTCCACCCATGCCCCCTACACTCTGGTCCTGGCCATAGTGAGTGGTGGGTGGGGCTCCAAAGTTACTGTGTCTATCTTGTCCCTGTAAGTACAATAAATGGATATTTAAGACATACAATACCATATTGACTGACTAAGTCACAGTCCTGTTTTCTCTTGAATGGATATATATGCACTTGGACTTTCAGGATGCCAGCTTGTTAGTGTTTACCATAGGTTAGTGAAGTATTCCTTACCATAGGTTTCTGGAAGTATCCCCCTCTCTCCTGTTGAGGTGGCATACTATACTGGCTCCTGCTGGCCGCCCCATAGCCAGTGTCATAGCCACCATCTCCCTGACCCCCGTGATCGTACTGCATACCGCCGCCACCATATCCACCACTGGGAGGTCCGTAAGCGCCACCGCCCCCAACACCACGTGACATTGGTTCACCCATATGACCAGCTGCAATTACACAGTGCGAGAAACTCAAGTATATGTTCATGAGGTCTGTATAATCCATAGGGCATATCTATGGCAATAAGGTCACAAAGTAACAGGCACTGGAACAGGTCCATTCGGGGCATATCTATGGAAATAAGGTCACAAAGTAACAGGCACTGGAACAGGTCCATTCGGGGCAGACCTATGGCAATAAGGTCACAGAGTAACAGGCACTGGAACAGGTCCATTTGGGGAAGATCTATGGCAAGAAGGTCACAAAGTAACAGGCACTGGAACAGGTCCATTCGGGGCAAGATCTATGGCAATAAGGTCACAAAGTAGCAGGCACTGGAACAGGTCCATTCGGGGCAGAACTGCCACTGAGGTTACAATCTTAACAAGCACCAAGAATAGATCGAGTAATTAACACACCCTAGATCATTGCCGGTGTCGAAAGCAGTCAATTCCAGCAACGATTTAGACAGCTGAATGTTTACAGTTTATTGTTCAAGATGAAGTGGTTTAAAGTAAAGCAGACTTACAGTAAGGTGTGGGTGCTGCCCCGGGGTAACGAGGATCTGCCAGTAGGGGTTGGTTCTTCTGAGGGGGACCTTCTTTGTCACCTAACAAACACAAAACATCTTTCCAAAGTCACATTCTCCATCAAAATTTATGTACAAAAGCTGCTGAAGCATGGATTATTACTGAACACCTATGAAGAATAAATTAGGTGTCCTCAAATTCTTCTAGACTAAATCTGCAACCCAATTAAAGTTTTGTCTAAAGAACTTTTGAAGCGACTGATGTTTATTTGATCAGACAAGAAGGGAACTAGCATCCGCTCCAAGTATCCCATTAATTTATAACAGGCCAGTTTATAAATAGGGCTGCATCAGCACATCCTGGTTAAAATGAAGTGGCAGTGATTCTGATTGATTTATCCCTTCAATCAATAGCCAACCATCACTGTCCCTGCCAATCATCCACTGTCTACAACATGCGATGGGTACCAGGTCTCATCCGGTTTTCCTACTGTCATTACCCGGACCAATAACATAGCAAATGTGGAAAAAGATCTGGCTAAGAAGGCACTTTCATGTGGTAGATCACAACAATGGGTCGTCAGAATCTCTGTCACCTCAGGGAGTCCAGGTGTTAAAATCCACATTATTTGTTAAGGCTTGTACAATGAATGTTTGAGGGTATTTCACATGTTACCCCAAAAGGGAAGGTTACCTGATGGTTGCAGTGCTATTGTATATATTATGGATTAAATATGCATTTATATCACAGTTAATTGTACATAATGTATAGACATTTAGAGAAGACTCGAGTAGTGTATAAACAAGCTGAACAGCGAGAAGAATAAGAAAATTTATTCAAATAGTGTGAGGATAACATGTGGTGATAATGTACATCTTGTGCATGGTGAGCCATCAAAATATCATGGAAGTACTTCAACAAGTTGAAGAACCTTAAGGTCCATGTCCTCAACAAAAAACCAATCTGGTTGTGAGACCTCTTGATCTGAGTGGTTTTCATTAAAAGTTGGCGCTATAATGAGACTGTAGGACATTGTATTCCAGGTGCTGTGGCTGTGAACGATGTAAGATGTTATGTCTGAAATTGTGGTTGTTGACCACACAAACGTTTAGATCTATCAAACCTCATGAGCCGATGCCCCACTGCCACTCGTAGATACTGCCTGTATATGATGAGCGAGTCTGTAGGTGACCCAGTCCTACCTCAGGGGTGGTCCTACCTTAGAGGAGACAACACACAGCTGAGGCCCCACACAGCCCTGTACAATAGGTACACAACCAATGAACGACTATCCCATGGATAAAAAATATCTTCAGTTGAACAATTACAGAGCTTAGCTTGAGCAGAATGACCAGTTAATATTGTGATTCCGAAGAGTCAATATTTTCCATCAAATCAGACGTACAAAGCTTAGCTTAGACGATTGCCAGCTTGGAATTGTGATTCTGTAGGTTAGCTGCTCCCCACTCGATATTATCAAACTGGGTCACTCCTTGAAATGAAGGGCTATCGTTACCTTTTTTTTCGAAGGAAATCACCTGATGTTTCCAAGAAAACAGACATTTATAGGCCGAGAACATTCAGATCAACAGCAGCTACATTTTCATTATCTGATAGAAAACTTCAAATTTACACTTCTGCTACATACACTTTGGATTTGGTATTTTCTCCTAGGCCATCCTTAAAAATATGTGTGTTGGGCGTAACCCGACCCTGTTTCACTAATGTGGGTAGGGCGGTAGGAAATTTTTTTTTTTTTTTTTTTTTTTAGCAGGGTGAATTTGAACACATTCAGAATGGCTCTTGTTGTTATTTTGCAGATGCGAAGCAAAAGTGGTGTTGTAAGTAACCAGCTGGGGTCTGGTTCTGTCTAATATGAAAAAGCCATAGACTTCTGTTTCTTTCTTTGGTTATTAGCTCATAAACAATACCTCGATTTTTACACTTTTTTTGATGGTTGGAAAAACCACAGTAACTCACCAGAAAGGCAGGGACTTGTGAAACTGATAATCATATGTTAGATCAAGTGAGATGTAGGAAACATTATGAATTGCATTCTTTGGCTTAATTGTTCCAAGGCACCCCAACCATGAGGTGACTTTGAACAAGTGAAAATGAAAACAACTTTGATCCGATGATCACCAATCTCCTGCATCGGAAAGGTCAGACACCAGGAGGGATTTTAAGATTATAATATATAGCATTTCAAAAATTAATTTATAACACTTAAAAAAAAAGACCCCAAAAAAGTGTTTTCAGTCACCCCAGATTACGGTATATTATTCTTTCTTCGGGTGAGGATGTGGGCAGTTCTTCTTTACTATTGTAGCTATAATGAATAAATAAGTTTTTATTTAATTCTGGAATTCAGACTTTTTATTTTCTTTGACAGTTTTCCATGGATTTATAACAGATACGCAACATCAACAATAAAAATAAGGAAATTTCTATTTTTGTCCCACAAAATTTTATACCGTTTTTGTTTTTACAGTCAGAGATCTGACTCACCATCAAAATTTGAGAGCCACAGACATAAACAAGAAGTACAAAGCGATTGAAGTTAAAATGACCTCAAATAAACTGACTTGAATCTGTGCTCTGAATGTTCAGGTCTCAATACAGGCAGATCGGCAATGTATTTTTTGACATCTCTGAGGAAACGATCCATTTTCATTTTCTTAAATTTCATACCGTTGAATTCTACTTTGCCTGATGTGCTGTCTTAGGAAAAATTAAATGTTATTTTAATTTTGAACGAATCTGAATCTAATCTGTCTGCTAAATGATATCCAATTTTTTGTTGTTCTTGTTTATCTGTTAATCCACTCGTAACTCGATGGGTATTTTTCACTGGTGCTGGGTTGAAATAACTGGTCGCCAGCTCGTCATTTGCGACCGTAAATCCGTTTTGGCGACCGCAGAATAACATACTACTCGCCATTTGGCCCCTGAAACTTTTTCAACAAGTCTGCATATTTTCAGTCAAAAGTCTAAATGTGAACCATTTTCACTACCAAAATATTGCCTAGAAGAATTTCCACTTACAGATTAAAGAGACATACAACTACCAAGGTCCGGTGATTTAGTCACAAGCGTGTCAGTGGTCTCGTTTCATTCCGAAAGTAAAAACAGCATGTTGTTGTTGTTGTTATCTACACACGTGCCTCATGCGTGGTGGAGTTTTTCACTTTGTGCTGTTTGCACAGTTACTGTGGCCATAACATTCTCTTGTATATTACTTCAGATCCTTAGTTTTATTCAGTTCTGGTCAACAACTTTTCAAATGCCAGTCTTCAAAAACATCGTTTGCAAACGTCCCAGGTTTTCATTTTCACCCTTGTGTACTTTCCGTTTGACGACCACGTGTTCCTTCATACAGACTGGCGCCAGTCGGGAACCATTACAGAGAGCATTCGCGGCTTCCAAAAAATAAACGAGCAAAGGTTTCCGAGATTTATTTTGCGTATTACGCCATCAAAACATACGTCAAGCAGCAAGCTGAAAGGATATCTCAGAGTTATATCTGATTACAGGTCAGCTATTTGACTTGATTTTTCAGGAAATATCTAATAAATCTCTTTGAATGAACAAATTCTACCTCTGTCACATTGACAATCTATGCAACTCTGGCCGACAAATTCACGACTTAAGCGATTTAATGATGACAACAACAACATGGCTGTTTGAAGAAGAAAAAAAACATTTCGTTGACAGATGGCCAATAAAAACTTTTGGGTCGGCAGGTTTTGGATGGGGCGGGCGGGTTACGCCCAACACACATATTTTTAAGGATGGCCCTATCATTTAACACACATTTTGACAGTATTGCTGCAAATTGACATGGTGGAGGAGGGTCCCTTCTCTATGGTTAAGTTTAACCAGTAAGATGCTGATTGGTAAAAATGTAAGCGAAGAATTGAAAATTAACATTTCTTTCAACAATATTTCAGTCATATCACGAGTCAAATTAATTTTCACACCCAGACCCATGGGATCTTATTTCTTTTTACACCCAGATACCCCCACGAGTGCCCCAGTTAGCAATATTAGGCTGTTCTTGAAGGGGGTTTTACCAGTTTTTGCATGTGGAAGGTACCCCCGATACCCCTGAACAGCCCAATACATAGACGATACAAGAGTTCAGGGTTCATACTGATAAACTAAGCTCTGTAATCAGTTTGTAAAGTTTTAAACTATTCATAATGGAAACTTCAATTCAAGATATATATCAATATATGAATTGTACTAAATGAACAAAGTAATACAGAAATAATAAAGATGTACGTTTTCACATACAATTATTCACATTAAGTCTTGGATTCTTAGATTATATGATTCAATCCAAGATCAACAGAAAGTTAATCTCCACCCTATTAACTAATCATTTCAATCTCAAGTGGAAAGTAACAATCATTGCTTAAAGGGAGGTGCAGTTCCAGCTTGCAATCTGTTAACATATGAAATCATCTCTTCCCTTGGTATTCAGCATTGGAGACGGGAAGAACTCTGTACAAGTTTAGTACAAAGTTGTTAGGGTAAACTCTCCAATAGTTCAGTCACACTATTAGATTTCAATCACTTCCAGATTTTGTGGACAAAATTCTATCAGTTATTTTAATAGCTTTGATCACCCCCCTAAACATGACCCTCTAAACTCAACTAAGAATCGATGGATTATTTGCAGAACTTTTGACCATTTTGTTAACTTTCTGTTACAAATTCAGACAAATTTGATCACCCCCGACATATCAGTGCAAATTTCCCTTCCTGTGACTGAATTATTGAGGCTGATTTACCAAAACCATGGCAACCACATCACTTATTATTCATCTTAGAATATAATAGTCATGAATTGGTTAATATTATAATATAGCTGGTGCACGTCCCTTTAACCACCACATGTAACAGTTGTATAAATGTCTGTCGGTAAGTTTGCCTGTATTCAGTGTTTCTTTCCTCTGCTCGAGTCTGTGGATCACCAGTGGATCATTCTGGGGTGGGTGGATGGATGGATGGATGAAAGGAGAATAGAGGGGTGGAGTTGAATTGGCAGCCTGTTCTCCCCGTGTCCCATGTCTTAGTGTTTCGGAATCGGTTCGTTCTTGTGTATGCATCTGCTCACAAGCACCAGTGTTTGATAACTGGGTCAGGTAGACTTTGAGACACTGGTCAAGGCTGATGTCCTACCGTATCTGTGTGCATTTGGTGCTGTCTTTTCCAGCAATGGCAGTGTTTGAATATGTCCTCATTGAAAGCACTGGTCAATGATGTGGGAACTATCCTGGAAAGCTGTTTGCATGAAGCCATTTCACAGAGAATCTATCTGCAGTATATAGCGTACTTGTATATTTGGTGTAATACAGAGTGGCTGTACTTCTGCAGTATTCTTCTACTTCCTGTCATGTCCTGCTTTTCAGCATTCAGCTTTAACACAATATAACGAAGCACATGAACTGGGCGGGCAGAGAAGTGCCAGTGTGATTCAATGAATCCTAGATGTCCAGTGTCTGTCTTGCAAGAATATGGATTAATTGTAGAGACAGTGTAACTCCTTGTGGTGTGCCATTAAGCGCTGTAAACATCATTTCCAGCACAGTGGTATTGGTAGTAGAATAAGATTGTCATCTTCAATGTCCCAGTAGCTTGTATAATGCATGATTATTTATCTCCCATTGAGAACTGACACCGACGAAGCATACATGATGTATTACGTTTATGGTACATATTTCCAGGTATCAATATTAATTTTCAACCAGACTATGGAATATTGTCCGAGCGACAAGAATTTAAAAAAAATATGTTGCAAATAGTGAATGGTTCCATCAGTGTCTAGAAGTACAATTATTTTTGTGATTTATTTTAACCGAATAAAATGCATTTAATGCATGTGTTTGTAGGGTGGTCTGTTATGACCATTCCATTTTCCAATTCTCTTGATTATTGCAGATAAATCCAAAACCCTTTTCATTATGCTGCTTCAATAGGGAAGTAGACATTGACAGCAAAGTGTATTTAAGGTTCAACATAGACCATCATGGTTTATTTAGTGGCTAAACAATGTATACAGATAAGATAGATTATGTTACTGGGCCAACAATACTTGTTTTCCATTTTACAAACATCTGTCAGCAGGCAACCTCTAAAGGAAACCTATGGTGTGCAAAAAGTTCTTCTTCTACAACATGCCTACAGGTAAATACAGCAGAAATGTCAAATAAGCACTGCATTGTTATCGGTGAATTAACAAACTTGGTTCATCTCAGGCCTGGCATGCATATTTGTTACTATATCGATGTCTATTCCATAAAACAGTGCACATAGCAGCATATTTGATTGAAGAAAATGTATAACATTGAAAAATCTTGAAAAGAATGAGGAATGTCACTCATAGGCCACCAACCAATGGCTTTCTGCTCGGTTGAAAAAACGTAAAATTAACAAAAAATACTTGGTTCTTTAATTTGCAACAAACTTTTCCTTCAGGTTTACTATACTTTCAGTTTGTTAAATTACATACAGTAAAAAACATTTGGCATTGATTTCACTAAAACAGGATGTAAAATGTTCGAGTTGGAACAATTTAAGATCTATCTAATTAAGACAAAATCCATAAATTACGATTGTTGTTAGTGTATATATTGGGCAAGAGACCGGATTTGTTCTGGATGAATCATTAGTTTATGTCAACATTAAAACTACTTTCATCTGATTCGGACAGGATTTTCTTGAACAAATATTATGTACGATGAAATTCAACAAATTATCTTCATTCATCACATGAATTGAGAAGATTGTTCAACAATAAATTCATCAAAACGTTTCCTAGCAGAATATTTTTAGAAAGGAAGAAAAACACCATGTTTGTGAGCTAAAAGTGAAGAATCAAGTTAGTGTAAATTATTGACAAGTTACATGCATTGAACAGAGATATGTATACAGTGTGGGACAAAGTCATATGAACAGAGATATGTACACAGTGTGGCAAAAGTCATATGAACAAAGATATACAGTGTAGAGCAAAGTTGTTTCTGCCAATTTCTGTGTAGAACTGTTCAGGTGATGTCAGGACAAAATTACACATAAAAAAATCCACCCTTACTCATATTTGAACACATTTTTACAATTTGCAATAGTTTTTAGACAGTTTATAGCATTGGCGTAGTTGGATACATTATAAATGTACAAAGTCAACCAACTCCTTTCATAAGACCTTCAACCCCTTACATTTAGAGGGCTCATTTAGAGCTGTGGGGAAAGTGATTTGACTCTTTTAGCGAGTGTTTTATTCAAATGAATGAAGATTTGAATTTGGATGTCAAATGATCATGTTGTAAGGATAGATGCATAATAATAAAATTTATATACTGTCGTTGTTATATGGAGTGAAAGGTTCTTATTTTGGATCCAAGAACATGGTCTAAATACAAGAAGTGATACAAGCGGTTAGATTTCTGGGTTTGTTTCTTTTTGCTACTGTCTGGACTGGTAAAGGGTTAATGGTGTATTATTACATGATCCATTGCAGGCCATGTTTAAGTGTCTGCACATCCACCCATGTTTGATATTGAATTGATATGAATGTTGAATGAGTTTGAGGTAGAGAAGATAGACTTACCCAGGTTAGGGTTGGTATAATCCCAGCTTTCATTATCGTTCTTTAGTACATTCAGTCTTGTAGGCTGTGAACAGAAAATATCACTCTCTAGTGAATGCAGTGAAGCAAGGCCCAATCTCAAACTGAGTAAATGTATCCACACAGCGGATTTCCATTTCCTGTGTATTTTCAGAGTGCTGGATGAAGAAGCACGGAAGTCGAACATATGCCGGGAATGTCATTCGATCACAGAAAGTTAATTTCCCATCATGAAAATACGGGGTGATCAAAATTTATTACACAGGAAGTTGATGAAATGGTTCAAAACCATGCATAAATTCATTATTTCTTCGTTATTTCAATGATTTTAGGTGGTGATCAACTTTTATTAAAACAGTCGATTGACTTTTGTCCCCAAGTTTGATAGGGGATTTTGATAGGGGATTCAATTATTACAGGTGTTACGGTATGAACTAGTCAGGTCATCATCCTGAATGATGATATAACATAGTTCCCTATACATATTACACAATTTGACGTACTCATCACAGCTATGTACTGCACAGACTACCTGATACGCATTGCATCTCAATGGTAAACAAAAAGAAGAGGAGAATACTCCATACCCTACCTTGGCATACTCTATCTTGAGCGTACAACAACCAGAGTAAATGTCTGCACCATTCAAGGCCTGCTTGGCTCTCTTTGCTGCCTCAACAGATTCAAATGTACACAGTGTTAAGGGAAATAGACCAAAATTAAAATTTTCAACTTTGTAGTTACAATAGGGACACCGACAACCTATAACCAAGAGACTTTTTCTTTGTTCGGACAATGTAAAAATTGTTTCAAAGGATATTCGATCATACACTGGACTCCGTTCTTCTTGAAGATAACGACTCGAAGCACTTTTCCGCTTTGGGAACAGATTGTGTGAATAACATCCTGGAAATTAAATATTTCAAAGGTAAGGAAAAATATTTCATCATGTAATTATTTTTCACAAGGGTATTAATTCATAATTCACAATCAGGTTAATAATTCATAATTCACAATCAGGGTATTATTTCACAAGTACTTTCCACTGATCCAGACCTGCAGAGTAATACATATGGTCAAGAGTATTAATACTGCCAATTCTGAATCATATAACTTAAAACATATTCTCTTTCACAACTACGAAATCG
>JAVTVY010026249.1:0-104102 GCA_036873755.1 Hanleya hanleyi | reverse complement strand
ATGAAATTCGTACCATCGCTACGTCATGGCCGTTATGGAAGAACTTATCCCTCAATGAAATTGTTCAGGCTTGTGCTTGGACGGCAAATTCCACGTTCACTAACTTCTATCTGAGAGACATGTCAGTGCAATCAGATAGAGTGACCACGCTTGGGCCATTGGTGGCTGCCCAGCACGTGGTCAAGTAACTTTTCAAAAAGAGGGGGGGGGGCGGCATTTTGTTTCATCGCAGCAAGTCTGCCAGCTTGCTGTATCATCTCATCTCATCTCTCAGTCATTTCATATGTCCACATACTAAATGATCACCAGAGAAGAAGTAATAGCTCAGATTGCCAATCACAGACTCTCAAGTCAACAATCAAGCCTGACACAATGGTGAGTTTTATTCTTTGCCTTTACTGCGATTCTGCTTGTGTCATTTCAGGTTAGAGCTATGATCTTCTAGATCATATCAACTGAGTCTCCTGGCAGTCAACTCACAGTTTCAACGCAAGATCTGACACTTTGTGAGTATTAATAATGTAATTATTTTCAGGTCACCAGTGTCAGAAACAGTAAAGTACAGATAGTTGACAAAGACACAGAGTAGACTCAGAGGTTCCGCTGTCAACTCTCAACAGTCCAATCTGCATCAAGGATTAAAGTACACAGAGTTGGATATAAAGCGGAATGTGGACTGACTATGGGGTCAGGTGGTTCAAAGCGTCAGGTTTGGTACGATGGCGTTCCTTATACCCAACTCATACCTGATTACTTCCGGATTCTTGGGCTCGGGTCCTCGTAGTCATTATGGCAGTAATTTCTCGCACCACTACCACTATCACAGAATAAGACACCTTGTATGCTACATTGGCGACAGCACTCTTCCCAATTCATACACACTGCCCTCCAAGTGCTCATTCCTGGCAAGATTCCATGAGTCCCTGTACGGAGGGTAACTTTGTGCTCCACATCCAAGACCACAGCTACTTGCATGGAGACATGCAACAAGATAAGTAGCCACTTACTTATATTCATGATTACCTTTCTGCGTTTCTGGCCAGGGTTTTCTTGTTGAATATTATTGTGTCTTGTTTGTAATTATCTCTCCTACATGCTTACTCCCGATCTCATGGTGCTCAGGTACCCGGGTTACTGTGGTGGTAAATTGATCACCACAACCATGATCACAGCTTCATGGATGACATTCAAAGATAAGTAACTTCTATTACTACTCCATAATTAACCACTGCATCACCGTCCAGGGTTCTTTTTGTTGAGAATTATGATCATATCTGTGTTCTTTTTAGGTCACCTATGAAAAGTAATAGATCAGTTGGCCATCCGCCATCTCTCAAGTTATCTTTTAAAGCTTGCCACAATTATGATTTTAATCTTTGTCTTTACTGCAGATTTGTTTGTGTCATTTCAGGTTAAAGCTTTGATTTCTTCTTCCAGATCATCTCAGCTGAGTCATCTGCGTCCATCCTAGGGGGTCCAGTGTCAGCAACATGGACTAAACCACAGAGGATTGATGAAGACGTAGACTCAGAAGCTCCGCTATCAACTCTTAACAGTACAGTATCAGCATCAAGGGCTAAAGTACACAGAGTTGGATATAAAGCGGAATGTGGACTGACTATGGGGTCAGGTGGTTCTAAGCGTCAGGTTTGGTACGATGGCGTTCCTTATACCCAACTCATACCTGATTACTTCCGGATTCTTGGGCTCGGGTCCCTGTAGTCATTATGGCAGTAATTTCTCGCACCACTACCACTATCACAGAATAAGACACCTTGTATGCTACATTGGAGACAGTACTCTTCCCAACTCATACACGCTGCCCTCCAAGTGCTCATTCCTGGCAAGATTCCATGAGTCCCTGTACGGAGGGTATCTTTGTGTTCCACATCCAAGACCACAGCTACTTGCATGGAGACATGCAACAAGATAAGTAGCCACTTACTTATATTCATGATTACCTTTCTGCGTTTCTAGCCAAGGTTTCTTGTTGAATATTATTGTGTCTTGTATGTGATTATCTCAGCGGATATTCAGCCTGCCATTGCAAATTCTTCAAGGCCGAGGTTCCCTATCTCCATATGTTGGTAGTGAGGCATAAATCAAAGCAGGTGTCGGTTTGGGCAATAAATATTAAACATTTATAAACAATGTTGCTATTTATAACCTAACCAAACCTGCTTTGATGCTACTGGGGGCTGGCTTTTATATCCAGGCTGAGCAGGAGAGCTCCCCTAAAGGGAGACTACTCTCTGGGGAGGATAACTCCCCAGGAGAGAGCAGGGGGAGCTCCCCTAAAGGGAGATGACTCCCTGGGGAGGATAACTCCCTAGGGGAGATAACTTTTGTTTTAAACTGGCGTTTAACGTTTGTATTGTAGATTCCTGGCGGAGATTAAGGCATAAATCAAAGCAGGTTTGGTTTGGTTGTAAATAGTAACATTGTTTATAAATGTTTAATTTTTCTTATGTTTGACTATTGTCGATTTCAGTGTGGGATATGCGAGCTCTCGGTTCTTGCTCCAAGGTCAACTAGTTTCCAAGAGTTAAGCTCATTTTAGTTAATCAGTCAATTTTAGATGTGATATATGTTACATTCTCAGAAGCACAAAATTGTAGACCTTTCTCTGGATTGCTAGCTACCAATTTGAATCAAGGCTATTAAACAACCTTGAAATTTGGATCAATGTAATTCCAGATATACGGGCGTATATTGAAGCCCATTGGGCTCTGTTGTGGCTTATTTCGATTACTAATACATGCGGTAAAAATGCATGCAAAGAAATTGAAAGGTCAACATGTTGTTTTCTTAGATAGCACATTTTTGACAAGTCTAATTTCACATTGAAATCAAGGTTGTTTCACTCATTCATACAAAAATGATTCATATGAAAAACTACATTTTTTGGGATAGGCTATTTTTTTCAAGTAGTACTACAATATAGGGGGCATTATCTTCAAGTTTTTTTTGCAGCTGAAAGTTAACAAGATGGTAAAGATGAAATTTATGCTATGTAGTAAGTATTAATTTTATTTTGATATTGACTTGAACTTATCTTTCATATTCTTCAGACCTTTATGACATCAGCCATTGATATCTATTTACAAATGTCAATGGAGTCCTCATACCTACAACACTTCATGGAGAGTTGTTGTAATGAACAGTGGTTCAGGACGGTGGCCATGGCTCTACGCTCCCCAAACCTGGACACACCCATACTGGAGAAAATCAGCATCATTCTACAGAAACTCTCCAAAATAAAGTAAGATACTTCATAAAGAATTAAAGTAAGATACTTCATAAAGAATTAAAGTAAGATGTTTCGTAAAGAATTCTACCATATACTGAGTGATGTTAGATCTGATCCTGGTTAAAGCTGTTGTCTATTATGAAAGAGGACTTTCAAAATCTGTCCTCTTTTTGTCCAAATTACTGGGTGTTTTTAAAGTTGAATGCACAGTAATAGATGTTTCTAACAGGACTATTCCATGGGCATGATGAGATGCAAAAATGAGCTGCATATTTTCAGTTTTTGATATCGATGCATAATTTTCGCAGCTGGATTGCAGGATTTTCACCATTAATTACTTACAATCATGACAGACCTCCAATTCAACCTAGATCTACTCCAGACCTCCCTGTAAAACCAGTAGCTAAAAATGTTATGTCTGAATGTATCATACTTAATTATTTTCACAGATCGAATAAGAAGTATTTTGAGGTATATACAATTATAACGGTGATACAGGAAATGGTAAGGACTGCTGGGAATGATAGTGCCTTCCTCTCCATGAACCTCAAGTCTATTCTCTTCAACCTCGGTGTGCAGAGCAAGGTACCACCTACAGGCTATAGATAACACTGAAGGGGATACAATCCACACAACATGTGTCCCATCTCCCAAAATGAAGGACCTCTAGGGTGTCATTCAAGTGCTCGCCCTAAATGAGCAAATCAGACATGGGAAACATTCGTGGAATCGTTAGCAGTATTGATCGAGGAGCGATTCAAGAGAATGATTGTGTGAAGTTATGTCGAGGAAAACTAACTTAAAACGAATAAGCTTATCAATCAATAAGTACTGTGTAAAAGGCATTGAGTGAAGCACTGTATGACTTCTTACGTGAGCATTCAGATGGAATAATTTGTATGGTTTGCAGTTTCCAGATCATCTTCACCAGGAATTCCACACAAAACTTGTCTGACTTCTACCTGTGGTTTGTTGAGATGTGGTGAGAAAAGACCCAACTTAATATAGTAGACAACCACATTGATGATACTTAAGACTAGTCTGTTGTCATGTTGGACAGCCCTATTATGGACACAAATCTAGGCATGGCATACGGAAATGCTCTGAAAAATGGTTAAGAAGAAGAGGGATTTCATACCTGTAATGGGTATCAAATTTATTGGAACAGGAAGCTGATAACATCGTAAAAGAAGTGATGTTTTAAAAACAGCATCCATTAAATTGCATCCAAATGCTACAAGATAACAATGTCAGACCTTCATATTACAGGGGATTTCGTAATAGTTTACCACAATTTGTGGCTGATGTGATGTTTACATACACACCATGTTGCTCTGGTTGTGTTTGAAGTTGTTAACCTTCAAGTTAATTTCGACTGTCGTGCTATCTCTGATTGAGTGATGGGCCTTCAAACAGGCACACAGCCAATGAGAATCATAAAAACACACCAAATGAAATATTATTAGACGTTGGCAACTTCAGATTGGAAGTTACATGTAAATGTGATGTTTAGATTCAGTCTAGGCATGTAATTTTTTTGTCACTGGAAGATATCTTGGTAAACTATTATGAAATCCTCTGTAAAATCAGACGAAAGAAAGCTCTTTATGAGGAGGAAGTTTTCATGTACATGTATTGGAACTTCCTCATATAGAAAAGGTTTTTCATACATGTACTCATCATGCTCATTAAATCAAACATTCTGGCTACTTTGAAGTGATAAGGTGTTGAATGGGAAATTATTGTGCAAAAGTAAAGGATAGAATAAAGTCATTTTCTTTGTCAGTGAAAACAGGCCTTATGTGACCTAGAAAATTCTGCTGTTTTAAGCAGAGGAAATTCAGTGAAAATATATAGCATTCATATTTTGATGCTTTGGGGTTTTTTTTGAGACGCTCTCCTAAACTGCCTGACTGTATGTAACTGAAGCATTCCAAATCTCTTGTTTGGTGTCCACTCTGTACATATGAATGAAGAAATATGCAAAGTTCACACAAATATTTCACTTGCAGTAGCCTAGATTGTAGTAGATGACCAACATCAGATTATATATTGTTTCTGTGACATATTATACTGTCAAGAGACGGCCTGCAAATATTAAGTAACATGATATGACTGACACAAAATAAAATATATTTTACCACATCAAACTTGTCTTGCATTTATTTCCAATACTTTGAGGTGAAGAGATGAAAATAATGTCACTGAAATTCTTGATCCCCATGGCTCCATGTGATCTTATGTTTGGTTGACCTAACACAGCTGTTATCACATTACAGCTCCCGAGTCATCCTTCATCACAGCCTCCGAGCTAGCATATCTAATTCCGCTTAAGCCTGTCCGTGTGGTTACTTCAGTTACCACATGAACAGCTACAATGGAAATGCGGCTGAGATACCAAGGCTGCGTCCGAGAATCTTTCGTATTCTAGTGTGAATGTGAGGTGCGGAGAGGCAGGCTTTCCTGTGTAGTCGTATGGTTGCTTTTTAGTCGCCAGACGTCTTTTTTTTTTTCTCACGTTTTGCATATTATCTCATCAATTTATTATCTGTATATGATAGAAATCTGGTGGTGGACTGTTAATCTCAGAGTCCCGCCCTCTGTATATGTCATTTAACAAATGTATGTAGGTTTATTGTCTTGGTGGAAAATCTACAGTATGGCATCGGGCAATCACAAAACAGAGGTTTATTAACCTGAAATTCAATACCCAGCTATGCAATGGGATCGATATTGAGGCTTCCAGAAGCTTTTTCTATGAGTATTTCTTTCAGAAATCTTTTCAAATTGAACAACAACAACAACAGTTTCGTTTTTTGTTTCATTTGAGTTTTCCGGAACTAAATTGGCTCTAGATGCAGCCCTGATCCTACTTGACCTTTTAGGTGCTTGCCTGCAATTCATATTTTTTCAGAATTACTGGGTGGATTTAATCGAAATCAGGGGATGTCCTTGTATCATGTTCCTGCTATTCAAGTAGAAGAACGTAAGATACTCTGAAGAAATTGAGTGCCATGCATTTTGATTCAATCAAACTAGCAACAGATCATGACAAAAAAAATAATGGAGGGTGGGGTGGTAAAAATATAGATTTACGAAAAATTTACCATACCATCAGCATGTGTGAAGAAACAGACAATTCTATGATCGTTAATTGATACTTTGTTCGGAAATACTGTGTTTTTCCGGACAAAATGTAATATTTTCCGTTGCAATTTTAACCCCTGAAAAGAACTATTTCCATGAATTGTAATTGTTTTGGGTTATATAAATTTGTTGAAGTGCCTTGATATCACATGAGTGACACTTGCCAACACTTTTTTTTCATAATTTAGGTCAATTTAAATCTTTGTATTTTTTAAATTTACTAATGTTCATCTCAGCAGAAGACAATTCGTGAAAAATACTTGGTACAGTCTGCTTTATTGTGCTTCAGGGTCTATGGAAGTTGTAGCTTCACGTCTGTGCTAGAGGTGCGCGGTCATTCCGATCAAGGTTCCGAACAGCTGCAATAAAAGCGTGGCTGAGATACAGTACACGGGAAACACTTTTCATCTTTCGATTTCTTTGGGAGGAATGCAGTCAGAATATCGGAATCTGGGGTCATGTGACTTCTAATCAGCACGGCGGCAGTTTCCCACCAACATGGCTGTTAATTCCTAACTGTTATCTCTATATGTCGAAATTCTTCTGATGACTCTTGGTTCCGAGGTTCATCTTCTGTACATATTTATGTTGATCTATAGTCATTTCGAACTATATAACACGGTGGGGAATAAGAGCTTGGTCGGAGTCGGGCCTTACAGACTGGTATCTCCGAATAACCACTTGCACACTATAAATATTTTCCCCAGTTTACTATGGGCCGTATCTTACATCTGACGGTCACGAAACTCGACAATTTTCATCAGATGTGTTGGCAGAGGTATTATATCACTGTGCTTCCGCTGAAGGCTGTGCTAGGGACCGTCTGATCATTCCAGTCAAGAAGTCCAAAGGCATACAAGTACAATAAAAGCATGACTGCGATACAGAGCACCATAGGAATCAATCTCGATCCTTCGATGTCTTTAGCTTATGGTTTAGCACATGGAAGAGATTTAAAATTTAGCCGAGAATTATTCGAAATTGAAAAGGAGATCTCTGAAATGCAGTAGATGAGGCAATTTGTTCTCTTAATGACAATAATGTTGATGGAACCGCTGTACTTATGTCCAGTTTTCATCGGGGAAGTGCGCAGTTGAAAGATGGAATCCGTTCATGAACCTTTTGGAACGACACGGGAGGTTCACTGGACATGCCGGTGAATAGTTCGAATTGTTTCCGGTGATTGATAACTGGAGAAATAGCAAGAACTAGCAGGTAACTTCAGAAGCATTCGAGTGTTATTTCCCAGCTACCAGAAACTCCGACGGTCCATCGAGAAAAGTCTGGTCAACGTGATGATGCGGAGTTCCACGAAAAGTAACTTTGACAACTGATCATTGGGAAAGCAAATATCTCGCTTGTTCCTCCGTTAAACCTATTAAATCAGCCTCGGTTCTACGTCCATGTTCCTCGTGCGAACAAAGAGAGTAAGTGACGCAGGACTAAACAGGTTAGGGCAATCCCGCTATCTAAATGGCGGTAAAAAAGGTCGTTTTTACTCAATAAATCAGTTCACACAATGAATTCAGCAAAATCCTCTTGAGGCGCACACATATATATATCCGCATCAAATTGTAGTGAAAAAATAAAATGTCATCTATCCAATTTGCATAATAATAGGACAAACATCTGTCGTGCTGTTTAAACAATATTGACTGGTTCTTCAAATGGCAAATTAATTTTAGGACATGAAACAGTAGATAAATTAATCCGCCTGAAGTTTTGAAGCATGGGTTAATTACATGTAGGGATCAAAAGTTATTGAGCAAAAATGATCATTTTTACCTTCATTTTGGAGAGCGGGATCGCCCTAACCGGCTAAAGCTCATTTATGAAGCGTATACCAATCCGTCTGCATAGAGCAATACATCATAATTCTGATAGCAAGTGCTAACATATATTCTGTCTGGTGTGAATAAGATTTGCAACCGGTATAGTCAACACCGATAGAATCCCGATGACAAATACTGCGCGCTTTCGAGGAAGTTTTATTTTTCAATTTCGAAGCGATATGGTTACTTGTATTGAAGCTGATAATACCAATGCCGGCGACGGACATTCGTGACATATACCTAGTCGCATTCGAAAAAGAATCTTCGCGTTTATTATCGAGAGAGCGTTTTCGTACAACGTCCGCATCCAAATCTATGTAGATTCAAATTAATGATCTAGTATCTTGCCTCAACTGAAACAGTCAACATTGTTCGATGTATCCTGGCAAGCTAACAAGATATCAAGCGCAACTTCGTCGCGGAGGCCGTTTGAGCATTAGGTTAGAGTGTGGTCAGAGCTGTATTACAACACTAGACAAGAGCTGTGAGCTCACATATCCCCTGCCCGATCCCCCACCCCCCGTCAGATGAGACAAAACAAAAAACTACTACTTATTTAACATTGCTCAACGTGAAAATATAAAAATAGAATTTGATCTTGAAAAAATTGGTCAAGGTCCGTCATCTTTAACTTAGTTCTGGATCATCACCAGATGCATACATAGAATTAATTTGGAAAGCCTGGCTATAATTCTCCAGTATATATCATAATAAACAGCAAATGATCTTGTAAAATAGGTCAAGGTCAGTCAACTTGGATTGGCTTCAATTTCATCATCCGTCACTTGCAATATGAATTTGGATACCCTAAACTATAATCATCCAAACAATATTGCAAATATTAGAATTTGACCTTTTAAATTAGGTCAAGGTCGGTCATTTGCCATAGACTTCTGACCCATCACCTGCGGTATGAATTTGGGGAGGCTGGCTATAAGAGATATTGTGTCCACACCAAATATGGGACAGACGGATGGAGAGTCGGACGATGCCAATGACAATAACTCTTTGGCCATATGTGGTCGAGAGGTAATTAATCAAAATCAATTATCGCTACTTGCAATGAGTTTGAGGTATACTTGGAATTTGATCATAATCCGCATATCTGAACTGGAGTTCACAATTTTCCACCTAGGTGACCTTGACTTTTTTTGACATTTTGACAAAGTAAATAGGGTTATTCTCTGCCCATATGCAGGGTAGGCATCAAGTTTTTAATCAATTCTGGACATGGAACAGGAGATTTTCCATTTTTTACAGGTACTCTGACTTGAGTGAACTTGAACTTGGACCTAAACATAAATAACTTTCTTCTTTGCCTCATCGGCACTATGTACCCAATGTTTGGTACCAATTCATACATTGGAACTGGGGATTTCCCTATTTTGCAGGTTATCAAGCCCAAATGACCTTAACCTTTGACCTATTGACCTCAAGATCAATAGCAAGAAAGCTATTCCCCAATTATAGTTTCAGTTAAAATTGAGTCAATAGGTTTCAAGTTATCGTGTTAACGGGAAAACCTGACGCACTCACACAGACACACCCACACACAAACAGCGATTCTGTATCCCTCGACCGAGGTCCGGCGAGTAATAAAAACGACTCCGAAATTTATGAATGGTGAGAAAATATCTGTCAGTAATGGCGATTTCAAAACGCAACAATTTGGTTCGATCGGACAACTTTCCATGATTGCCTGGATTAGGGGTCTTTCGAAAAGCATTATTTTGAAAAGTTCTCACAAAGAGAAGAAGCTACAGGAACGCAAAATTAATCTGAAGGTTGGTACATAAAGTCCTTCATATCACATTATTTCGACCGTCTGTAGTTTAAGGTTATTTTATATGGGGATTCCAAGTTAGTTCGCCCAAAAACAACATGGATTGGCACTTGGTGGTTTTATCGGTTTTCAAAAATCGCGCATATTCCCTAGAAGAGACCAAGTAAATTTGCCCGGTTTGAAAGATTATAAAGGGTTATGCGTTGAACAATCATCAAGGAGTTTTCAGTTGATTTTTACCTTCATACCGGATGCCACCATGCAAAGAGTTTTCGTGTAAAAGGAACGCAATTAAGGCAGATATATACGTTGATGAAACGATTGGATTTATTTAATCCTTCATTTGAATGAGAACAATGTACAATATGATTTTGGTATGGTTGATCACACGTAGAATGCACGACAAATTAATGATACATGAAAATGAACATGATAATAACGGTGAATGGATGATTATATACATAACCAGAAACATAAAACTCATGACAGTGACCGCGAAAATTCACTGTCAAAAAAGTGGACGCTGGTGTTCAAATCGTAACACTTCAGTAAAATGTGAAAATGTGTTGAAAGAAATCGAAATTGACAATGTGGCCATTTTTGAATAAATTATGAACTTTTACGCATAATGGTAAACTTTTATGCGTTCAATACATTTAGGCATTCAATAACTTTTACCCAGTAAAAGTCTACCATTGTGCGTAAATGTGTTCAAACACATATTTCCTATAGTTTGAAAAAACTTATCATCGGGATTTTTGTTTGCATCTTTTATTTCATAATTTCTTCAAAATGGTAACATTGTAAATTTCGAAAACTTTGTAATGATTTATTTTAACGCTTTTTCTCATTTTACAGACTTGTTCAAACTTGAACACTAGTGTCCACATTATTTGACAGTGTTGGGTTGGATGAATTCAATCTTAGTAAATAGGGTGCCTCTTTATAGAAACGCGGTCTCGATACCTATTTACGACACTAAACCAATGGCGGATACTGGCAACTTGTGAAACACCACCCTCCTGTTGTGACTAACACCACCCTCCTGTTGTGACTAACACCACCCTACTGTTGTGACTAACACCACCCTCCTGTTGTGACTAACATCACCCTCCTGTTGTGACTAACACCACCCTCCTGTTGTGACTAACGCCACCCTCCTGTTGTGTCTACAGAAGTTCGATACACTGGTAAAATAAATACTGTGCATATACACTATTACAGGTTTGATAACACAGAGAACATAGCACTTTTATAGGGATAACGAATCGGCTAATACCAAAAATTAATCCAAGATGCATCATGCAATTAATCTACTTGCCAGTAATTTTCACTTCGGAAATTATATAATACAGATTCAGTAAAATTACAGCCAACTATTCTAGTATCAAAAGTTACAGCATGTTGTTTACAGTGTAACTGAAACTGTTAATAATTAATCACTTTCAGATTACAACTCAATTGAAGAAAACAAAATTAGAATGACACCTTGTAGAACACCTAATTCTGAATAGTTAGGGTAACCAGAGCTGAATATTGGCAGAATATGTTTCGGGAATTAGGATATCTGTTGTATACACAACATTATGTTTCTTGGAGAATACATAATGCCATTATGAAGTACTACACCCTGATAAAAATTACGCTGAACAAAATTGAATTGATGATTCATCAAAATGCGCTCACTGACCTATTTTGGTAGTTTGAGGCATTTATATGGAAGATTTTCTCTTCTTACAAAAATATGGGATCTCCAACCAAAATCAAACTTGATACTTTCAAATCATCAAACTTCCTAATATCTTTGGTTTGGTTTGATGTGTCATATTTTGTTACATGAGAAAATCCTCCATATAAAGACGGCAAAAGTACCAAAATAGACCAGGGATTTTGATGAAACATAAATTCATTTGTATTAACTGACCATCGTAACATTTCCCAGGCTGATATTTCATTATGTATTCTTCAAGAAAAATATGTTTTGCAGGTATTGGATTGAATAAAATATCCATCTTTATTACCGTAACACACAAAGGAGTTTTTGGCATGTAAACATCAGCCATTCTCTGTTTGTAAAGTGTGAGGTGATTGTATTGTTAAGAATCCTTGTCGTAACCCTCTCAATTATGACAATTATGATAAATGTTACAATAATCCGGTCGCTCCAAATCCAGTTAATTCTGGTCAATCTAGGTAAGAAATTGACTCTTTAAATAAGAGAAAATATAATTATAAAGTTCGTTACAAATTTTTGCACCATTAACTTCCCGTTTCTAAGAAATTTCATCATCGAGTTTTTTTCAAGTGAAAAATTGCATTTCCATTATTCAGTTATTACAACTTTCACCCAGAAAAAACCCCTCATATTTGTATTGAAACGTTTCGGGCCTACGAGTGCATTTCTATGATATATCTGTACCATGCACACATACATAAACCATTCAATTTAAGATATTATCAGCTCTCCAAGTACAGTCTTCGATATTTAGCACATTAATACTATATGTAACAAAGTCCTGAGATAAAAATGTTATGTCCAGTCATTTCAATAATGATTCAATCTTGAGCATTTGTAACGAGGACTACTTTTGTATACAGTCCTTTCTAATCAGCGTTATCAACCAGTTTCTTCAACATCATAAAATGTCAATATCTGGAAGGTCCACAACACATCCGTCATATATATCATGTCCATTTCGGTGACTAGATAATGCAAACTGAGATCCCATTTGTTGCTGTATTTTAATGCGTAGAATGATTTATTTATCAGGTCCGCTTTCTGATCTCAGTCGGAAGCCGCTGCCTGAATAAAACTCGACGCGCATAACTGATCATCCGCGCGATTTTCGAAAGAACCACTAGCTTTTCATCGGAATTCCACAAATGTATGATTTCGGCAGTTCTCCTTTTGAAGCTGATGATACCATTCTGTCTCCGAAAACGGTATGTTGGTTAGCCCAGGGATACAAAATACCTATCCCAGGTTAGTCCATCTTCAGGCAGGCCATGTTTGCAGTCATTTCTGGCACGTGGAATTTGTTTCAACACACGCCAGACTGGCATTTTTGTCCCACACGCAATCTGTGTGGCACTGCAACTTGGAAGGACGGTTGGGTTGCAACTGTATGTCGATGTTACATGACCGCACAGATGGTGTTGTCCACGGCGACTGAGGTCCACTTAACATCTTCCTCCACGGACATTGGTTTTTCTAAACAATCTGAAAATATCAATATAACAGGTTAATAAGCTGTAATATCCAAGTAGTGTGATATTCCATTTTTATCCATAAAAATTCATCAACCTGTCCATTTGTGACTAAACAAAAATTAGTAACACATGTCCCGTATATATGGCGAGTTTAAACCGGCTGTTTGTCCCAAGGACTCGTCAAAAGCGGCCACATGGGAGTTAGGGTAGTGATACTGGATATAATTGAACTATAGCTTGATGCATATTAATATTGGAGATATTGACATGTTTGAGCATCGGTGACAATGTAGGTCACATGTGTGTGACAGAGTTATTTCGTGGTACAATAACAACATCAGGTGTAATTTTCCTCTGATCTGGAATATATTGTTAAGTTGTCAGTTATTCCTAATTTAAGTGGGGAAACCACGACAGCTCAATGTCCAAGCAATCGCAGTTTATACAATAGTATTTATTACATTTAACATATTAATTGTCCGATTACCGACTTTGTCGCCTAAATGCGATGTAATTAATTCTTCTGGTATCTTAATATCCTTTGTTAAAGCTCAATGCAACTTCCCCAGACTCGAGCTAATTGCAATAAATTATTCCGGTATCAGTCTTAATTGCGTCATGAACTATATACATTATCTCCTTAAATAAAGAATATTGGTGTCGTGGGTTTCTTCAGAACTAAAGAACATTTGGTGTCGGACATTGTACCAGGCAACAGTCCAAAACTAAAGTTGACTGGAAACTTGCTTTGCAACAATATACTGGCGGTCAGTTCAAACGAACTGAGCCAAATTGGCGTCCCCGAACTAAATATGCCTGGAGTTACAATGACTTACCATGTAAGTTTCTAACCACAGTGCGAGTTTTCACACATAATGCCCATGTATGCCTTCTGTAAGTAAAAGAAACAAAATGAATTTTATTTACCTGAAGTTGTTACATTAGCTGAACGAACAGGCATAGCAATCTGCAGTATGTTTAATTAACTTCATTTAGCTTTATTTCATGGCGAATGCACTTTCTGGCTGATATATGTACAGGCCGCAGAGTCGCAGATTACAATACATAAAATACCCCCATGCAGCGCAATTTATTGACCCATTCATTAAGTTTAATCGACAAAATATAATGAATTCGGTAAAGGAATGCATTCAATGACGTTAATATTTATCTACAAATGTTTACCTCTTCATCAAAGAAAGAGCAATTCAAGAATTGCAAACAGTCATGCACACAAGCAGTACAGCGTTATGAAAATACAATGTCCTGCTAGACGTATTGTTATTAACGTTAAGTTGTCTAGTGGTATACAGGCTACTGAAGATACAAAAGCACCCGATGCCAAGATGCCCGGGGGTACATGGATTGAACCGATATTGCAGTTGTCACGGCAACGGGAGTAAATGATGAAAGTCCAGGTTGATTGCCTTGCGTGTGATCATTAATGCATCAAAGAATAGTACAGTTTGGAAGTCGTTCTGTATGAATGAACTGACACAAGTATCAATATTAGATTATCAAACTGGTTTATTCTGACATTATGGCTGTTTAGCACCACTACTGGGAAATGGACTATCTTCGTATATCGTAATTTTATTAAATTCTATCAGATATTGAAATCTGTGAGCTTACCAAAACAATTTTATTCCCTTGATACAGTGGACATTGTTCTAATAATTCGATCGTAGGAAGTTCGATCAGAAAATCCAGGCAATTAGGTCGTACAACATTACATTTCGTTCACTGATGCTCTGTGTTGTATTATGATAAATTAAATGGCAAAGGAATTCGGACAGAATGTTGACGATCACCCATATGTTATCTTGGGTATATCTCAAAGGGAGGCTTGCAAAATAGGACCAGATGATAAACCGGAAGTGCTAGTTCTGTCAGTTGATTGGTTAACTGGGCCAAAAACGACAAACATGAACAGTCTCTGATTGGATAATTTTTATTGTGTAAGCCCCCCCCCCATTGTTCTAGCAGGAATCATAAGGGAATTACCGCCTTACCGTTTTCTATCTGAAGACAGTAACCCCTGTGAATGTCGTCATCGCTGCCCCCTCGGCCACTGTCGCCGGTCTCCGTGTCTCCCGACAGATCACTGGTGGTGTCATCGAGCTTCCTCGTGAAATCTCCATTGTCTGAAAGTACCTGTACAATTAAAATCACATTTCATGAGAACAGGAAGTTTATACATGAACACAAATACTAAGATGGCAATCGTTGAAAGGGGAGATATCGAGTCTGAAGGAATCTATGATGACACAATGGATGTGTATAAACCGATTATTCATGAGTCCATATTGTATGAGATCTGAGACAGAAATCCATCTCAGGAGGCCGAAAACCTGTTTGGAACGATAGGAATTTGTTCAGTTCGGTCTTCTTTTTTGGATGTTTGTTTAATAGGCATGCATATTCAACTTTATATTGAAATCTTTTTCCATCGGATTTGGATTTGATTCACATATGAATATCATCTGATTGACATACTCCAGTCGCAGAAAAGAGAGTATAATCGCATCAAAACGATATCAACCTATCTGCAAGTCCTAACTCATCTGTTGAAAAAGAATCAATTCAGCATAATTCAGCTATATATAGATTTTCAGCGCTGTTTCCAAAGATAGGGTAGCTTCGTTGGGATAAGAACTAACGGAGATACGTGTCCACTGGGACATTGTTATACGGTACTTATATTGTGAAAGGTTTTACTCTCTATAATATATAGTGTTTCGGACATAGGATATGGTGCAGCTTTGTGGTTCATAAATAGACAATTGTGGTTCAAGACGGACACTTGATGATCTCAGATTAGTTTTCGAGGCCTTGGTTAATCCCATCCTATCCGACCAATGGTCAGTGGTTTTCGTTTTTGTCCTTCGTGGTAATGAAGCCATCGTCGTTCCTCCCTTTTAACAAGAGCACCCAACAGAATAACAGACATTATTATTTTCTCCTCTGTTCAGCGATGAATTTGCCCCTGGGTCATTTCGATATAATCACTGAACTATCATTCTATCCAAGCAATTGACCCCGGGCTTTCACCCTTGACCACATCGACAAGTTCGGATTAAACCATTTGTAACATTTCCTTATCTTCGTTTTCCCAATAAGGTGTCAATCTCTAATCCAAGCATAGACGTTCGATTATGAGACGCTTTGTTAATGTCTTAAACCTCTAACCCGTTCTTTGGTTTCTGGTATCCCTACATTGTTACCAGCTGTTTTTGCTCAAATGCCGGAATAAATTGGAAGGTAGTAAGATAATAGTGCCAAATCCTTGTTGAAGCCTTAAGGCACACCGCTGGATCAGATGCTTTGTTATGCGTGCGGATGACAAAGGCGCCCCAAATTCCCAAATGTCAGTGTGTATCGACTAGTATAAGTCGTGGCTGTTGCTGTCGGTGTGTCGTTTCTTTGCGAAGAAAATTGAATTACTGAACGATAAGATTTGTATCTCACCAATCCACCGGTTAAAAAGTTATACTGACACGTTGCAACGTATTTGCCGAGAGGTGCCACGATTTGAAAGAAATTTAAATTCAATAATTTCATCGAATAGTAGCATTCTATCAATTCAATACATTCCATATTAAGAACTCCATTGATATCCATAGGTTTCAAGACTTAATATTAAGAACATCCATGAACTCTTTCACGAAGGAATATAAAAGTTTGAGTATGAAACTTTTAGTTCACGATTAGGAAGTTAATTTGATTCTTCAAAGAAACTGATTTGAACAGATCTTTGTCTCGCTAATGACATTGGATTTTGTCTAAAAGGTAACCGGTCTGTGTTAACAATTACACGCATTTCAACTTGTATACATTTGTGAATTTAGATGGTGGTAATTTCGAAAGAAAAATATCTTGCGAATGGGCATCCAGAATTGCTACAATGGACCACGACCCATTGTAAATGTCCTACTAAAAGTCTATACGTTTGTACAACTGAGAGCAAGTAATCACTATAGTCTAAATAATGATTAGACTAAGTTGGTTTGATGTGGAAATTGTTTAGCAAATAACAATGATTACAGCTCGTGTTCTTGGCACAAACAAGCGATGCGTGTTATAACATAATTATAGCCTTGTGGTTCCATGAACGATCGCGTTTATACAGATTGTCGAAACGTTTTGGTGGCGACCAAGAACTTCACTGTTCAAAGTCATGACTGGAAGTAACGCGAGACTTTTTGCGTGATAAATTGTCGTTCGTTCTCTTCGTCCGCCAAAATCACTATGTTACAGACGTCGATAGAGTTCGACAGTTAATGTTTTACCCATCTCGGACAGTTTATCTACTTGAAGGGGACAAAGATCCATTGACCTGCGTGAATAAAGCTCCAACATAAATTGAAAATAATTTAGAACTGACAGTTTCTGCTTGGCCACACACGAATGGAGTGGCTCCCGAGACGTCGGGTGTTACAGTCCATACAAACTCAAACGCCCATATGATTCCACTATGGTTCTCTACGGGGAGATTTGTTCATGATAAACTCGTCAACCTTGGGGCTCGTTTTACGGCAGTCCAAAGGTTCAAACTGGAATACCGCTATGGGAGTCGAATAAAAGAAACAATTTTTTTTAGCTTGAGTTATTTCTATCGGACCGTTGAGCATCCATTCAAGCTCCATAACTGTGCCACCGTTTTCATGGCGTTCAGGTAACTGTATCGCCTTAGACCGACGATAAAACGACTGTAATCCGATACCAGTTTTAAGCTACAGCACAAGTCACAACAAAGATGGCAGTCACTCGTCCCCTATTATTATCCCACTTTGGGTATTTGACCCGCAGTAAACCTACAAAATACCTAACGGATTGAGCGGCAGGTACAGAAATTCAAACTGCTTTTAACCGCCATGTTACATGTATCTTCTGTAAAAAATACCCTATCTGTATTGTGTGTACTATTGAGCCTTTCATAATGTTAGTTCGTGAAAGAGAGAGAGAAAGAGAGAGAGAGAGAGAATTAAGGTTTAACGTCGCGTTCAGCAATATTTCAGCGTTATAGCGACGATCAAACACAATTCTAAGTATTCAAGTTAATAACTTAGTAATCCAACACATTAAAACAACAAACCGATTTCTCTTAAACAACCTAAGATACAGTCTTCTTTCACCGATAAAAGGAATCTCTTATAATCTTAAAATCTATACAGTCGATAAGAATATGTTTCAATGTGAGATCTTCGTGGCACGGGACTGGGACTGGCTCTTTTTTCAGTAAATGTTCGGGAGTTAATCGCGTATGGCCGATTCTACATCGCCTGATCATGGCTTGATCGAAACGTTTCTGTCTGTTCAGTTGAGTATAGCCTACAGTTTTTGTTTGAACTCCTGAAGTCTGTTATTATTCACACCATCCCACAAAGATTGAAACAGCTTTCTCACATACAGAGTTACACGTTTAGATGGCTAGCAGATGCAGCATTCAATACGCAGCTATCGTCCATTGAATATTTCCGCATCAATAATATTCAGATCTTATGTTGGGCAACTGTTAGCTTACATATCCCTTTGGGCTTAAACTACGACTTCGAAGGAACGCACAATTTTCTTCCCAGTCATAGACGAGAAAAATTTGAGAGTGTATGCTCGGTCGCCCGTAGATTGTGGGATTTAGAGTAAAGGCACAAGGAAAAACCAAGTACTGGTAAACTATAAATTATTTGGACCTACACAGTTACAAAGTAAAGGCCGTCATAAATCGGCTTCATCGGCACATTTATTTTTTGTGTATATTCAAAATTGCATAGCGTTTTACCTGTGGTTGGAAGTCTGCACAATCTGTGCCCCACGTAGGTGGTATAGCATCAGTGTCTGCCCATTGTACTCTGTTTTGACGACTTGGGTTTCTGGAGTTAGTGGGCTGTCTCCTTGATGAACGTCTATGACCATTCTCCGTGTTACTATTATTGTTGTTGTTTGTAGCTTGTTTCATACTGCTTGGTAGTCTAGGCTGTGGTACCGGTTCCTGAATATATAAAAATGTGATTCTCCTGATTACAAGGTTTAAAATGAATTCTAAGCAAGACTAATTTTGACAAAAACATTGCAAGTCTAGAAGATCAAAGAATAATACCTATAGTTGTAAGTTATGTGCCCTCTTAATCATCTTAATATTACGTGAATCAAAGGTATTGTAATAATTTGCGGTTAGCTTTAAAATGACTTTGTCAGGAATTACCAACGACCTGCACAATGATTAAGGGACGTCAACTTACATGCCAACTTGTTTTCCCACTGCCTTGCTTCTGGTTTCTGAAGGAGTTGTTATCCGAGAAGGATATCCCGGAGAGATCGAACCCGGAATCTTGGGGGAAATAGTCTCTGATGTACTGTAAGTGTTTCTGTTCAACACTCACACCCTCCACACCCGCTATCGTATATGGCGGCTCTTCTCTGGGTGAAGAACTTTTTAATGGCGCCTCAGATTTACTTCCGGTTGAGGCGTCACCGTTCGCTACAGGCAGGGATTGTACATCGTACAGTTTGTCTCCTCTCACGATTTCTCCAACATTTGGGTTTTTGGCCTCAGTTTTCCTGGTCTGTGGTTTATCGTACAATTCTGGTCTAGTGTCTACTACATCAGTGTCGGTCAGTTTCTTATCTCGTCTGCGAATGATAAAGATGGTGACCAAAATGACGGCGGACAAAATGGCGGTCAAGACGATGACAGTTATGACGATTATGAGGTTATGTTTTCCTGACTCAGCATCACTGACCACGGTCGTGTCGTTAATAACAGAAACATGTATGCTGAAGTTCCTCCAAGTTTCTCTCTGGGGAGAGCCATGGTCTCGGACAGCCAGGGAAAGTTTGAACGTCTTGGATACCGGGATATCAATATTCGCCTTCAGCGTTACAACTCCAGTTACCTCATCGATACCAAAAAACTCTGGAGATTTTTCTTGTTCCAATAATACGTACGACAATCTGGCGTTCTCTCCCTCGTCAACATCCTCTGCCTTAGCGACAGTGATCTCTGAACCTTCTGGCAGAGTATGCGGGATGCTGATGGTGTAGTTATCACTGGCGGGGAACGTAATCATTGGATTGTTATCATTCACGTCAGTAACCTTCACTAACACTAGCACTGTACTGCTGAGACGAGGATCACCTTTGTCTTCGGCAATTACCGTTAATGTATAAACCTTCTGTGACTCTCTATTCAAAGGCTCTTTGGCTGATATGATACCCGTGTCTTCGGAAATAGAAAACAAATCCTTGCCGGCAGAATTTGAAGCCAGACGATACATTATCTGTCCGCCTAGACCTGAATCCCGATCGGTGGCTTTCACCCTGTCCAGTTCAACGTTTGGAATATCGTTCTCGAGAAGCGGAAATTCGTATTGAGTTTTCGTAAAAATTGGACTTTCGTCGTTAACATCTATAACATTGACTGTCACTGAAACATTAGAAGACCTCACCGGAGAACCATTGTCGCTAGCAATCAGGGTCAATACAATAGTGTCCATGTCCTCTCTGTCCAGATTTCTGTTCACCCAAATTTCCCCAATCCTTGAAACAGAAAACTTGTCAGCGTTCTCGCCTTCCAGTCGATAAGTAATACGTCCATTCTCACCAATATCTTTATCGGTGACCGAAATATTCAGGAGTACGGTACCTATATCTGTGTTTTCCTCGACATCCACTGTATATTCGTTCTTTAGGAATACGGGTGAGTTGTCGTTTTCGTCAGTAACGATTACCGTAAATCCGGACGTGGAAGTCAAAGACGATTTACCTCCGTCAGAACAAACAACTGTCACGTAGTCCTCAGCCTGAATTTCTCGGTCCAATTTTGTGTTTAATCGTATGTTGTACTCATCGAGTTTGTACGTTTCCAAGATGAACCTGTTTCCGTTAATATGACACTGGATTATAGCGTTGTCGCCCTGATCCTTGTCAGACACCGACATATAAGCGACAAAACTGTTTAGTTCTGAACTTTCAGGGATTTGGGCCTTGTCACCGCCCGCGAGAAAATTGAAATTCATCTCCGGGGAATTATCGTTCACATCGCTCACATCGACGACGACAAGAGATTTGGCAGATTTAGGGACAGCGCCATTGTCACTGGCTTCTACCATTAATCTGTAAACCTTCTGCTGCTCGAAGTCCACACCCTCCCCCACTGATATACTACCAGTGGTGGAATTTATAACGAATGCCTGTGTCGGGCTGCTGAACTTGTAGCTCACTTCGCCATTTTCTCCAGAATCCGCATCCAAAGCCATAACTTGTAACACAGGAGTAGCGACAGCCAAATCCTCTCTGATTGTCACATTATACAACTGTCTTGTAAACTCGGGGTGATTGTCGTTGACATCCGTGATCACGATATTCACAAAAACTGTTCCTGTTTTTTGCGGATTTCCGCCATCGCGAGCTAAAATCTGTAATTGGTAAGATGCGATCTGCTCCCTGTCGAGCTCAGCCTCAACAGCAATCTCTACGTCCTGTGTCCTGCCCGGATATGTGATGATCTTCATTCCAAATGGGGCATCAGAAGAAATGAGTTCATAGCTCAACATGGAGTTGTTTCCAACACTATCCCCATCAGTTGCGCCTCTAAAAGTGAAAGTTGAGTCTTTTGGTTCAGATTCTGGGATCAAAATCTGCACCGGAGTTTCGGGAAATTCAGGAGTGTTGTCGTTGATGTCATTTATAATAACTTGGACGTTAAGAATCTGTACAAATTCTTCTGAATCTGTAGCACTAACTTTCAGTTGTACAACACACGGGTTTTCGGTGGGAGCACATAGAGCTTCCCTATCCAGAGCACCGGCGGTGGTAACGGCCCCTGTTGCCTCATCGATGGTAAAAAGCTTAGCATGAGGGTTTCCCTGGGCGAAAATTGTGTATTTTAAAGACGATAAACTCTGGTTTTGGATTATGCGTTGAAATTCGGGACTCTGGGCGACATTACCGATGAATTCCCGCGATTTTTGACCCTCTGAGACCCGAAAAGTTTGTCCGTGCACTTCCAATGTCGTAGTAAACAGCACATAGAACAGAGAGCGTAACACGAAAGCAGACGACATTATTGTTTGTGGTTCTCTAACTATACACTTCACAATACTTCAGCTATCTGTATAAAAAGGTCATATCCACTTGACTGTCACTTAGGTATATGGTTCATAATCACTTCTGGTCGTTGTGAAGGCCCTCGAGTGGTGTTAATTGCCAACAACAAATATGGATAAATTCTTCACACCGTCCCTAATATGCTGGATATCACTTCAGGTGCTGTCGAGCTTTGCGGCGGAACACGAAAACCTTCCGAGTTAAAACTCGACGTGGTGCTGGCTGGACGGACGTATTCCCTTCACCTTGTCTCGCTGTACGTTCTTCACGGTTTTCCACTTCACGCCACGGTTTTGCAGATAAACACAGAGTGCCCACAGCGTAATAGAACTGCGGATACCTGAAACGACAGTTAACGGTTATATATTTACCTGGGGTTAGCTGAGAGAGCGTCTCCGCTTAAACGGGCTTAACACCGCTTACACACACCATACAATCCTAATCTGCCATTCATGCGGACATTTGCAAAAAAAACGAAGACAGGGGCTCAAAAGATAATTGTTTTGTACCTCTTAGACACCTGCAAATTGATAACACGGGCATATGGACAGTGACGACCTTATGGCCGCCGAACTCGGGGTTAACACCTTCGCGCGATACTTGGAGTATTGGCCTAACGTTATCGGGAGAATTGACCACTAAAGAAGCTCTTACCGCGGTGTAAACTGAATTTTGTCCATCTGAAAGAAGCTAAAACCAAAAGATAATTAACCATTGTCCGAGAGACTGAGAGCCGAGTCAATAAATGTCGTAATGCAAATCTATCGTAATCACTTATCAATGCAAGGTGATAAATGGTCCGGGTATTTGTATACTCTTAAATTGACTCGACCATGGTTCTAGTGTACACAGTGAACGAGCAAATGAATCGGTAACAAAATGGAGGGATAATGAAAATAATGATTGACTACATTTGTGAGTTTATTATAACAATACTGGGAACAAGAGGAACACTTAGCAGGCACTTGGCGAAATGGAACTTCGCTGATTTGACATGGGACAATACACTTACACGATTGGTGTAGGCGGCGGATTTGAAGCCTATTTGAATAGTGCATATAAAACAATACTATTTGTAGTAGTTTCAAATTCAGAGCAATTCCATGTAAAAATATACAAAAATGTATCCGCGACAACCTACAGCTCATATACAGTATAGCTTTGAGCAATTTGTGTTATTATAAGCTTTATATTCCTTCATTGACTAAGAACGTATAGAGCTACTATATAGGATAAACAGCTGGCACATGCAGTGTCCGATTGGTAGATATATCATTTAAACCAAGAACTACTATGGTAAATTTAATTGTACACCTGCTGACTTACAAATATACTGGAAGGATGGAGATCATGAAAGATATATAAATGATAGCAGTAGACAAAAACATAAAGTGGAATGTATGCCAGGGCATGTTCCGCAAATAAAGGAAGAGGACTGTTGATAAAATAAAATAATATATCAGCCTGTGAAGCTGGTATTTCGTAAAAGGACTACTCCTGCAAAGTCTATATGCAATAGTACAATAATATGGCAACTATAAAGGATATGTAGATGTGACCAGAATCCTAATTAATACATTGCGAGAGGCCATCAAAAGTCACGACTAAAGCAGCGGGGATAGAGAATATATATTCTTTTTTATACTGACAGTTTTGTAGCAAAATTTTATTAGATATTCCCCCTGTACGTATATACAGTATATAGGAATGCAGAACTATCCACTTGAATAATCGTCTGTATGCAGAAGGGAGAGATTTACTATTATATACAGCTTTACATTTTCAAGGGTTCCGTTATTTATATCCCAAGTTTATTGTCGACCATACTGCAAACTTCTCGATAAATATCTCTATCCCAGGAACACCTATCGAATTAAAAAGTGTCATCCGTTACTAATCTTTTAAAACTTCTGTCTGTTCTTTAGCCTCGAGATAAAAGAAGGCGATATATGTCGCGCCCTCTTAACAGTTCGACATATCAAAAAATGAAGTATGGGACTCAGCGTCACACCTTGAGGAACGCCTCTGTCGAATTGAAAAAATTACAACTGCCGTGTATTGCTTCGTGCGAGTTCTAATGTCCAGGGAATTACCCCCAAGATATGGATATGCAGATTTAATGACAGCTACAATGACCAGGCGATCAAATCCACTTGGATGTGGCGGTTTAGTGTATCTTCCCTAAAGCACAGGTTGACTATTCAAGCGGAGAGGTAGATCCAGACTATCCGCCTCCCCTCCTCCACGCCTTGCATCCTGGGGCTATACCTCACCTGTGCAAACGGACTAAAATCTCATTATAATCCCCTAACACACCTTGACAGAGACAACACATTTAAATAGTGTCATGTAAATAAACAATCTACCAAATAAATAAAACTGGAGAGGTTTGCATTCTAGGTAAATTTCTGATCTACAATGGAACTATTTCCACCAAATTAAAGGTACATACAGTATCGATATTCAGAAAATTCGCCCAATGTGTGTGTTTCGAGATTAACAAAACAACAAGTGCGAAATGGGAATATAATACCGTAACAATGGGAAGTTGAAGCCAGGGTGACAGACTGCTGACAGCTGAAATATTTTTCTATTAAACAATTAGCTGGCTCAATAACAAACTAGGTCATGCTTCTCCTAATACAATGCTGGTATAGGGAATATTGTTACATGATACCAAAATCGAAAGGAAAAATTATAACAAATTTGACAGATAGACATTCTATCACTTGATAGGCAGTTTGTTATGACAAACACTCAAAATAATTATATATTTTTTGTCTGTTTTTTTCAATGCTATTGTTTGCACTTTTACATTTTATCACATGTATGTACCATACTACAATTACCTATTTGTATGCATTGATCAGATGCATAAAGCAATATGCACTCGTTGGATATCGACCGGGCTGTATTCGTTATACACATATATATATATAGTGTTAACATTATAGAGATTAATAACAAAATGATTGTAAACACAACTCGTGTATACGTGTTTAATTTACCAATAATATAATTGGTCGGACATGGAAAGGTGGGTATCGTGTTGAGAAGCATATACGCACATAAGCATACGGATTTTGCTGAATTGTATTATCCGAGAAGTGATATTCATCATCTACATGTAGCCTATACTAGGGATCAACTCTGCCATGCATGCAGAGATAACTGACTTTACAAAAAAAAACCTGGATTGCGAATACTGATCAGCGATACGGGTTTGATATATTTGGAGCATCGTGATGTCTTGCCGGCATCATTGAAAACTTTTGACCGCTTCTCTCGTGCAGAAAACTAACCTACATGTATGTAATTTATAATATATGATTGTTTGTAGATTGGTGCTAATGCTGTTATATGAATTAGGTCTTTGGATTATGTACTCTAAAATGGACGACGATTTAGTATTGAATGACGAACTGGATGTTTATACTTATGCTACATGGACAGCGTGTATATGGTTTAGAAGATAATTCATTACTAGATGGTTAGCCTTCCTCAAACAATACAGTAATGCGAAATGGGGTAACTTACCACTATACTGATGAAAGATATGATCGATCCGTGCAGGCACAGTACAAACAGGTGATCAAAGAAGCTGGGAACATAGATGAACGCCCACTCTTGATGTGGTTAACTTCGATTTGTGACCCTTACTGAACAAAATCGACTTTATATCGGAGTAATATCAGTACAAATATGTTTTCACAACCACACGTGATGGCTCTCACAGTTCCTTCAACTGGACCTACATGGATGCTTGTCCAACGTGACAACTAGTTTTTCTTATCCATTCAAGGTAGTTTAAAGACTTAGAGTCTACTCCTTTGATGTGTAGAATAGATAACAATAGCCCGGAGTGCGCATGTCAGAAGATCGACACCTCAACTGATGACATTGAGACCTCCCCAGGTTTAGGGGACTGGTCAATATTTAGACAGGGCAGGGGGTTGACATCAACCGCCCTCTGAAAAATGTCATTTTTGAAAACTGCATTTCCAAAATTAGTTTATGATAATGTCTTTATTCGTGTTTAATTAGACTCTTCATCTCGATTCATTTTAAGAATGATATAAGTATATCATAATCACTGAAAATGAGATTCTCTCCATGTGGCACTTGGATCATAACAAATTAATGACCTGTCCCTTAAAGAACACATGCCGTATGTGAAATCAAATGAAAACACATGTAACCACGTGTGGCTGTTTATTTTATAACACTGACCAAGTCGTACAGGTGTTTTCTTTAAACTGACTAACTTTGGGCTTATTTAACTCCACTCAAAGATTAGATAACTCGGAAAAACCATATCGTTAAAACTTTAAAAGCATCTCTGCCACAATGTTGTCAGGTTAAGTCTATACATTAACTATGTTCATGTATTCATTCGAAATCTTCTTTTAGACGTTTAAGCATGATTCACCAGTTTAGCGTTGAGTGTTATTTTAACTGAGATATTGAATATTTTTCGATTAGAATATTAACAGAAATAGATCCAATTCCAGATGAATTTGGAAAACCTTTGAAACATTGAAACCACATGTTTAACAGCATCAAAATTATGCGCATAATAATTTTAGAGAAGCGGAGCACTGTAGAGGTAGACCGTGCAGCGAGCGGCTGGATTTGGGAGCGGTGGAATGCGCAGACGGTATAACATATAAAGATGACGGATCAATAAATATTAGATACTGGTTTTCAATTTATTAAAAAAATTTATATATATTGGAACTGGCCGGGTGTAGAGAAAGTGTGAATAAAATACCAATCTTGGTGTCCAAACATGCAAAACAAAACATGCATATGCCGATGATATGGGAGGGGTAAACATAATGGCTGTCTATGTCAATGTCAATCTGTCAGCGTGGTGTAGGGAAAGAGGAGGGGAGGCAGCACACCTAAGTTCATAATTATAGATATGGAGGAGGAACATGACGAGCTATTACGCTACAGCACACATCACCTTCCGAAGTGCAATTTAACTGTAGCAAATAATTATTAACTTCGTGCCGACGTAATATGCTGTGGGGAGGAGACAGAGAAAGAACAGATACGCACGAATGTTGGTATCAAATATATACTGGCTAGGTTGAATGGTGTCGTTGGATATTTAAGCGTTATGAGGCTCATGCAAAATTATTGTTGGTTTTAATAAAACGACTGCTTTAATTGGGTTTGCACGAGACAATTTTGGGGTTGTAACATTATTTCCAATTAATGTGAATAAATCTACGGCCCGTAAATATGTGCGGCCATGCACAAAATACCAGGACAAAATATCAATGTATATGCAACTAAACAAGAAACATGGGAAACTCATTATATCTTTGTAAGACACATTACACAGCAATGAGAAGCTAAGTATCAACTTCAAGGTATTTACAGCCAGAGGGGACGGATGGACAGTTACTACTCTAAATGGTCAGATAATCGTGGGAGAAAGAGAGAGAGAAAATCGGAAAATACCGTACAAAATAAAACAAAAATGACAATTGCTTTAGTTTATTAAGTAGTTAAATATATGTGGTCAAATCCATGGATTGGCCATGTATATTAATTTCTCGGTATAGCTGTTTTAAGTGATATGAGTCCCCATATGATCTTTGAAAATGTGGGAATGTTTACACTTATTAAAAACAATACTACATGCGGTCATTCCGCTATTGTATTTTCACAAGCATATATTTTACGTCACATTTGTTTCATAAGACGCCAAACTTATGCCAATGTTGGACGTTTCAGTGTGGAATTAATTAATATTGCCGTGTGAATTCCCCTTCATGTAATTAATTACCTATACACCTTAAAAACATGGTTATTTTTTCATAAAAACAAGCCGTTATGAGTATGGTTGAAGCATTGCAATAATTTAACCTACATAGACGTTTAATCCAATATTTAGCGTCATGGATGAAGACAACTTCTCTGCCCTAGAGGGCGTCCCGTTAATTTAGCAAAGAAACCTGTAGGAACGTCTTACCTATATAGCGCTTCTATCTCTATATACAACACAACAATACCTAAATTTAGGGATTTAGGAGGGATGGTAACTGAGCAGCCTGATATGTTACATATACCTAATTTGTCGCAATAATGTATCTGTTGACATAATATAACATTATTGGATTTCCAACAGTTAGAAACATTTCGATCATACCATAATCAGGCGATGTAGAATAAGTCATACACGATTAACTCACGAATATTTACTAAAAAAAGAACCAGTCCCAAGGTGTATTCCATGCCACAAAGATCTCACAGTGAAACATATTCTTATCGACTACATAGATTTTAAGATTGTAAGAGATTCTTTTTATCAAGCGACCACTTTGGAAGATCTTTTTAGTCGGGTGAGAGAGGACTGTGTCTTGGGTTATTTGAGAGAAATCGGGTTGTTACATAAGTTTTAATGTGTGTATGTTTTAATGTTTTGGATTACTAAGTTATTCGCTTAAGTACTTAGAATTTTGTTTGATCGTCGCTATATAGCTGAAATATTGCTGAACGCAATGTTAAACCTTAATTCTCTCTCTCTCTCTCTCTCTCTCCTTCTGTATGGCTGGAGCAAAATAAGGACGCGAACACACGTTTTGTTGTCTCACTTTATCTCTAGGATAGCTTTCTAATGATATAACTGGGATTTTGATAATACAATGATGAATTTGGAGACAGACACAAAATAAAAATTCTTTGAAAATCATAATAATTAAAAAAATAGAATATATCGTCAATTGAGCTTAACCTAAATACATAAACCCCCACTGATGAATGATAAAATAATTACTAATAATATATGTGTAAAACGTAAAAACAACACTTCTAAATCGTATTCATTGCTTAACAGATGGTCCAACATTCGACAACAACAAAAGGCTTGTGTTTTAACCACTTAACGCTCATCTGCTATAGCGTGTTGATGCTTATATAATAGATTACGAACATATGCTGACACCACTATAGGTTATGAATATATGTAACTTTGGAACTGGTCGACAGTAAAATATACGTTGTCAGTAATGAAAACGTTCCCATTGTTGAGGGAATCAAACAAATATGTGTATATCTAGACACGATAAAAAGGTACACCCTTTTTTGTACAAATACATATGCAACTTTACCTAATATTGATACAAAAAATATCGTATATAAACGCACCTGCTGTGTTATAAAACAATGCAATTTCCCCCGGTGAATCCAGCTAAAAGTCGTACTCTTGCCAATATACCTGATTCGCTGCACGCACATCAACAAAGCCAGTGAACATGGCGTATTCCCGACAATAAATCACATGCGCTTGATTGGGAAGACTAACGTTCTATCATAGACCTGGCATTAAAAAATCTAAACTTTAACCAGGAAGTTCGAGAAATACATGGCACAACCATCTCAGCATCCCATCATACGACAGACTGAAAAATTCACTATGAGAATAGAACATCGGTATTAAAGATTAGTGTGAATAAATTCTAACAAAATCGAACAATTTCCACGAGGGGATGCCGGACGTCAGCGAAACATTCCCTTAATGTATGGGTAATTTCCTAGGAGTTTGTTTAAAACTATCCACGAGTAAACAAAAGGCCACACAAATATTTATCTGGTAAACGTCTGCCCCCTTGCCCTGCCATTTCGGCACTGTGACGTATGACAAAAGTTAAATTTCTCACCTTCATGCCATTGGAGTAAGGAAAAATCTCCTATCAACCGACCAGACTGCTAGCGTATGGAGGTCCACGGGTAACACTGATCAATGTATGTCCGTCCCTTCAGATTTGTGCAAGCCCGTCGCTCCAAACAAACAGGGTCGGTAAAAACGTGCGTATTCCCTCCGTGCTAGTGGGGAGAAGATTTACGGTAAAGTCCCAGTATATACTCTGAAGGCCCTTTAGCTGTTTGTGATCAGATCCACTGAAACTGCACAGGAAAAATATCAAAGTATGCCTATATGTCGACTCGCTTCACTGAAACAGCCTGATGACAATGCTGGAGTCGGTCATCATTCAGTCGGCTTATAACCGGCCTAGTCTCTCTCTGGTTGGCTGAGGAGCATATTTAGTGTGAAGTCCCTATCGCATGATATCAACACCTCTCATAGGCCTCACTTTGGGGGTTTATAAGTCCCCTTAACGAAACCTCTTCAGGACCTCTCTGGGGTGCCTCTAATGTTGCCGTTTAATGAAGACCGCGCACCGTATGTCTCGATGTTCAGTTTCGAGTACGCTATCAAATTAACTTATGAGTAAACTCACTGTAGATAGTCGATAATCTGTCTGGACAATATTGAAAATCAAAACAGTGTAATTTATCTCGCGGTGCATAGCGACAGAGTTCGGCCAAATATATGCAGAAACGTATATATGAGAATCGTGGCATTAATATAACACATCTAGAAAACAGCTTGATAGAATATATGACGTTTTGAGATAAATTATACCACATACCCTGAAAAGAATGCGGCGTGTCCCTTATTTGGAATCGGCTGGCTTTACCTAAAGGGCCCCGGGGTGTTTGTTAAGCCGTGTCCAGGGCAATCTTTGCTAGAACTTGGGGATCTACTATGCCAGGGGAATGCCCGAGGAACGTGCAGAGGGGACGCACCGAGGGAAAACATGACTTGTCGCCGGTAAATACGAAATCTGCCAACGGTCCATCCAAGCCTTAACCCCGCACACCTTGGTGTTTTCTGTCACTTGGTTTCTACTTAACAAGTCACGCTTACAATTAACACTCACAAATACTGCGTAAACAGACAAACAGACACACACACACGGACTCTGCACAACTACAACGACCGGGCTAAGATGCCGAGTCGCGTCTTCTTGCACCTTGACGCAAAAGAGGTAAAACAATCTCATACAGTCTCATACATAATACGCCCCATAATGTTGGATCTTAAATTTGTCGTCTTTTGTTTAAAGATGCCTGTCCGTCGTCCGTAAGTCTGTCTGAATCATCTATGATGGCTACAGTTTGGTTCTCTGATATCGTCAGCGGTTTATAATGTTTGGACGTTTATTTCTTTTGTTGGACAACATGTTCCGATGATAGTGAGTCCGTTCGGAATGCACGATGTGTATTTAGGAAACGAAATTATTTCTGTTTCCTCCCCGAAATGTCCACAATGGCCGACAGCGGACAAGATAATGACCAAACAACGATTCCAGGACGTTGTCCAGAGTTGTATAAGAGTGAAAACAGAAGTCGACATTTAATACGTAAGGGAATGTTATATGAGACGCCCACCACGATGGAGGTATAGGACTACTACTTAAACAAGCGACATAATTAAGCGCATAGTTGTCTAAAACTTAGTTTATGACCACTTCCCAGTTGAAATGCAAAATCTGGCATGATAAACTCTCCCATTATTCAGAGTCTGATGTGATTAACAGAATGATTGCTAGTGAACATCAAAATCCAATAAAATGTGACAAACATCCGGTAGACAATAAGAATAGTAGCCCTATTTATATCAACTTGGAAAATAGAGAATTGCCTATTTTCGAAAAAGAAAAAAACCCTATGAATATCATGATGGTTGTATTTGCATATATACAGGGTACTCCTAGTATGTGAACCAATTTAGGCTCCACTGACCAATTAACAGACAAATCACATGCAGTCAATACTGTAATGAGATAAAGGGGATGTTTAACGCGATTAAATATGATGATTTCTAGACCTCACCTGCCTATTTGCACTAATATTTCAAATCAGTGCCAATAAAACAGAGCATCGCCCCAGGGCATTGGTATATTGGTGTAAAAAAGCATCTGCTCCCAAAAGGAGCCTATAAACTTCCATAGGAGGTAGTCGCCTCATCTAGCGAATGAAATAGTCCCTTTATGACTCTATTGAGAGACCGTGCCCTACGGGAGAAGCTCTAATATGTGTGGCATGTGTGGTGTCTGTCGTGCAGTGTGTAGGGTGTGGAGCGGGGTGACTCGGGTGGGAAAGAGGATAATTCATACCTCCTGGTATAATTTAGCAGGCATATCAGATCTGCTAGTTTCCAGCTCGTGCAACTGCAGCGCTGTGTGTCAAATAATTTATGCATACTTTTAACATCATGCCAGTATAGAACACTCCAGTCCCATGTGAATTTAGTTAATTCATTATAATCGAGTTACAATATAATGCCAAATTTTGACACTCATTACATTATACTCATTACAATGAGCAAATTATTGTATTGATTGTGCATGGAGTCAATGAATCAAACTCATTTGAGATAAAAAACACAACAACATATGTTTACTGGAACAATATGTATACTTGAACTTAATACATTCGTAGAAATCAGCGTATTTTTTTCTTGGACATTTTAATGGGTAACCCATAGAGTGTGATACTAGTAAAGAGACAGGACCACCAAAACGTTCTCAGAACCTTTGTCCCAATATAACAGAACCTTTGTCCCAAGATATACTGAATCTGAACATTTGTCCCAAGATATCAGACCCGTTATCCCAAGATATATACTGAATCAGAACCTTTGTCCAAGAATCCTATGGTGCTCTTGCTTTCGAAATAATACCGTATTATATCGTAACATAAACAATCAAATACAAATATGGTATACATTGCCCACAACCAGGCGATTTCGAGTATAAAATGATTATTAAGAGGGAAAGTCAACAATACATTGGGCCGATTTTAGAAAAAATAACATATTTGTCATTGTCTCCCGTTGGAATACCGAAAGCCTTACTCGTGGCCAATCAAATGTTTTAGAAACATTCTTGATGGAAAGTACCATAGCTAAGATGATTTGAGTAAAGGAAGAAGATGAAAGTGCCCGAGCCTTTTGGGATAAACGTCTAAGTTTGTTGATATTGTGATCGTATATCGGTGACAAAGAACGTAACAGTTGGTAAGATGAACCTTTGATGAGATTAACGACGGGTGAGGTACAGACGGGTGTGGAAATTTAACCCTCCTCACCACAGTGGGGGGAGCGTTAACGATATAGAGTCGGCCTGTACGTAATTAGGGACAAGACTCTGGGTGTTATATAGCTGCTACCGTATACTGCTGGCTCGACCATAGCAATGATGATAACACCACAGACGTTCAATTACAAGCATTTTAACACAGTTGTGATTTAATTAATTTTAATGGGAGCAATAAAATGCGGTCATGGTATGCATGACTTTTTTTCTGTGATCTTTGAGCTTGTTCAGAAGAAGGTACGACGAACACATCGAAAGACTTGAAGTCAGTGATTCAATGTCAGCTTGTAATAATGAGCTTCTTTTTTCCATCATCGCGAAAAGGCCATCAACTTCATAATTTCCAAAATGGCGGCCAATACCGCCATTACCCATGGATCTGAACCTATAATTTGTCCCATCTTTCTATACGCGCGATTGTAAAGGGAACCCCAGATTTATGGCTGATGGACTGCTGAAGATCTTCATTCAATAATTGATTAGTTGTTGTATTTCAATGATGTAACCTGAATCAATCCAAATCAGATTACTTTAACTTTATAAAGTTAATGGAATTTCGTTTTTGAATATTCCCTCGTCTTATAAAATATAGTAGATCCAGGTGTTGCTCTTGCTTGAGTGGTTCTTATCAGAACTGCATTCTTGCGTTGTTTTCTCAGCGTCAGATATATTAAATGGATGATCATTTTGACAGATAAATTTTACAAGATTATATCGTTAGGAGTAGAATTATTTTGAAGTAGTGACTCTATAGTAATTAGTCTTAACGTGTGAAGAAAGGCGACCAATTTTACATATAAAACTGTCTAAAATATATCATCACGCGTCGTTATCATCGACGCGATCAAACTATGAACGGAAAAGACATAAATAAAAAACATAAAAAGAGACTTTGCTATCTCGGGGGCTGTGAATTAAAATAGGCAAAAGCTTGGGTAATAATTAATTCGAGCTTGAGTGCGAGCTACTCAAATGAGATGGTGTGTTAAGATTAGAGCTCACATTATAAGGTCGGGTCATGATACGGCTAGTTTATTGCGTTGATGGAGGGTAGACAGGTCGGTGACAGGCGGGGACTCATCAGTGACCGGGTGATGAGGAGGCTGCTGACAGGCGTCACCCTAATGTCCCCTCATTTGAGTTCCGTTCCGAAGTACATACCGACGGACATCATGTGATTATCTTCGCTTCGCCGAGGGACAAATACCATGAGATTGTTTAGATCTATCGAGGCGCATCGCCATTTATTTTTACATGAACCTCTTAGATAATTTGTTATCTTGTATACATATGAATCAGACTGATTAAAACATATATATATGAATACACGAAACAGGCAGTATTACTCCAATAACAGCGTACAATTTCAATAAATTATTGAGTTCATGTTGATTCCTTTACCGGTCCAGTACGCATGCGCGAAAGTAAATATTCAGACCCTTAAAAATCCGATCTCCAGAATGTTATCGAGAGAACCAGTCGATTTATAGATTACGTACTCTTTTCAATCAATCCACGCTCATGTTGAAGAACGGGGGTTTATTAAACGGAACCCGAGGAATTGAATACGTCATTGTTTAGCATGTTTAGGAGTTAACTTGGTTTAACTTTGCGATTGTACTCTAGCCGGTAGTGTGTGCAATAGATTAAAAGATAAGAGAATCAGCCATTTTTTTCAGTCACAATCCACACCAGGTAGTTTGTGATGTAGGAAATGAGAAAGCTCAACAAATAGTCATAAAATGATTTTTATGTGTTTTACAAGGGCATATAACGTCCAATTTCCGTCCTTCCTTCAAATGAGGACTCTCGTCGATATCTCTAAGGCCTTCATGGATTTCCTTATAGCATGGTTTGAGTTATACAGTTTGGTGTCTATATATTTTCGACCTGTTGTTGGAAGCCTCTTAATACAATAAAACAGAATGAATTATCTTTAAAAGGTTAAACAATATTTTTTTATTCTATCGCACTCATGACGTCATGCAAAGAGAACCCGATGTGGCTCTTCAATAACACTGTTTCAAACTCATTTTCCAAAATCGGTCTGTAGTGTTTGCTATTTGTTGATCTCTTTGATGAGCTCTTTTGTGAAAAGAACTAGTTCTTCTTAAATCTTCATTCTTTATCCAATTCGATGGTTTAGCTATAACAACCATCTGATTAACCCTTTTTAGTGCATTAGTTTTGTAAATATTTGTTTCTTTTTGAGATTGATAAAATAACATTTGCTTCGCCTCATTATCATCCCGACATACGTAATGCTCTCAAATTGGTTATATAATTGAGTTGAATCCTCTAGGCTTTCCTGTCTCCTGTGGCGTGCGTATAGTATGAAGAATACTGAACTATGGACAAACCCGAAAGCATAAAAGCTTCAAATCACCTATTTTATTGTATATATGACGAATCGTGGGACACAAATTAAAACACATTCTTTTATTTTCTTAATGGCGGATATAAACTCGAACATATTTGTTGTCAGTTGTGCAAAGATAAGAGAATAGACTCGGGCAATAGTCACGTATATGCAAAAGGTAGGAACGAATAAATGCTCAAACAAAAGTGTATCATTTTTTTTATTATTTTGGAATTTGACAATGGATATCTGAGTTGCGCACAGGTGATAATCACCTATATATAAAGCAGCTCCCATAAACTGAATTAATTTCAAAGTAACAAGGAGTTGCTAATGAATTTTACACACTTCAATATCCTTTCTTCCTTTGTGAAAAGAAAGACCAACAAAGCTATATCTGGTGGCCGCCGGAAGAAGTGTTTGTACAACCAATATGTCGAATATTCAATCGAAACGACGTATTCGTTGAAGGTGTTGCCGTTGGAGTTTTTGAAACTTTGATCTCGTATAATCCGAGCAGCCAAGGGATTTCTTATATCAATGTGAAGGATAAAGGCAGATATGTTATCTTGATACACCTGTTTATGGCAGTGACAGACTCCAGGATCTGTCAGTTCTGAAAGATCATTGGAGGTATCGCTCGAATGTTATGTTGAATTGTGCAATATATGCTGTTATCGAATGTTACGTTTTAGATACCAAATGCAGTCATAATTGCGCATACTAGTACATTTGACCAAAATTTGGTTTCAGCATTATTGTATCCATGTTTGCATTGATTACAAGCGATGTTCTTCCGGCACAATGTGACCGTGACAGATCTAATGTCATAAAATAGATTATATTAAATCACAAAAAATGTCCGTAAAGCGAGGTGTCCCAAGAATGCCTGCTTATAGTTTGGAAACATATACGCGATCACAGACAAACAGCAAATATAGATTAAACATCTTGCAGAAGGCCGTGTCGTGAGTGTGTTATTTGTATATGAGGCATATACGCGTTTATTCAAAACGCAGAAATAAGATTTGTCCAGCTTATCACAATATATGGACCCCGCCTGAAAGGGTTACTCTATAAGATGATGCCAGGCCACCTGAAAACGTTTCTGTGTATTCTGGTGGGATATGTTTAAATGTGATTTTATGATGATACGATGTCTTTTGAGAATAACACGCGTGGAACTTGGGCAAAAAAAATCTCAACATGCTCATTTTTGTATTTGTCTCTGAAACGTTTATAGCTTGCCAATTCTTATAAAAAATATGCTGAACTATATTATAAATATTTAAACCCCTCCCTTTGGCGTTTTTGATGTGGATGCCCGGTATTCATTTAGTCACGGGTCCCCTTACGAATCGGCCAAACAAACCAAGAGGAACGACCAGAGCAAGTTCTGCAGTTTGTTTGAGACGGTTGGCCAACGTGCTTCTGTAAAAGGAGAATTTCGTTCTTTCATATACTTCTGCTCGAGAAGGAATGTATCTCAAATCTGTGGGACTAACAACGGTCACTGACAAGTGTTTGGGGTTGTTTTACAGTAAGGCGTGACCGTCACACTGCTTTTCCGTACCACAACCACCGATTATGACACGCGTGTTGTTTGTTCATGTTAACGGCGCATTCAAAGATAGCAAACATCACAATTATAACCCATGATAACAAGGCTAGGAAAATTCGAATTCACAATATGTCGCCATGCCATTCTCATAAAGTCGACAGTATATATATTTTTAATAATCCGGTAAAGCAGACATGTGACAAACCTTCTTATCGAATCTGACCTGTCGAAACAAGCTATAACTGAAGAACATATGTTTGATTATTTCTTTGCGAGCTGTTAATTAGAGACGCGTGGTCAGCTTTGTATTGCTTTGATATGTTTGCGATAATTAGATGTTGAGGAAGATATTTTGAGCTGTTGAGCCAACACTGTAAATTGTATGGTTAGAATATAAACATTTTTCTGCAGCCATATTCGATGTCTGGTCTACCGATGAATCTTGTAACGTGTCCAGATACAGTCCAAGGCCTGAACATGTTTAGAGTGGTCTGGAATACATTTCTGGATACAGCGTCAACTTATCCAGCTTATCAAAGTTTGAACATGGTTAGATAAAAAAATATGTTCAAAGCAAATATCTAATATGAGTTTAAAAAGGCGTTTGAAAGCAAACTATTGAATTTGCAGTGTAGCCATTACATCGTTTTTGTATGACAGTATAGGATATGGCACGTGCCTTCGCTATATAGCAAAGGAGAAAGTATAATATACACTGCTTTGCAGTATGCAAATTGCAATGGCTATAGACATAATTGTGCATGTCTTTTGTTACAAAAACAATATTATGAAATCACCAGATATGCTAAACAACACGGCAGCACCCAACGTTGGGTTTTGAAAAAAAGTTTCTATTCTAGGACGTTGGTACCTTTCCTTAATTAAGGAGAGTGTAATTTTCATGCATTTTGGCGTAATACGTTTATTGTATTTTAGAGCAAAAAATAAATCAGTAAAAATTCTTGTTAGAAATTAAAATCAGCTTGACATTTAGAAATTAAGAAACACGTTTGGAGAACTTTGTTTACCAAATATACAAATATACATTGGTACATTTCTTCTCAATAGAACGATTTTTTTTCAATGAGTTCTTTTTGAAAGATACAGATAGTGTTCTCTGCACTTAACTTTACAAACAACAGGTGATTTAAACGAATTGTACTCGACTGGCTTAATTGACTCCAAACATTTGTTATTAGCTATACTTTAATTGAATACCCTTCTCACCTTAAACGGTAAACATAAAATATATGCCAAAATTACGAGACGAGAGAGGGATTAGTGTAGATTCGGCTCTGTCATAGAAGAAAGAACCTAATAGCCGTTATTCAGAGCTCATTTGAGAACAAAGACGTTAAACCAAAGTGCTCTAACTAGGTCGGCGGGAGATAAGTGGAATGTTGGGTGTTAGGTTAATTTACAGGTGTAAAATCAAATTAAACACCGGTGCTCTTGATGTTAACCGCCGATGGAGGACTTGCTAGGTGGACACGTGGCCAGCTATTCTAGGTCCATCTAGGCACCCCAGGTCAGATTTCATGTGACCAAATCTTTACTATACAAGTCCAGAGGGGTGTTTAGCACCCCAAGGCAAAACACCCGGGATACGTCCGATTAGAAACAAAATTTCTTCGGAATAAATATTGAAATATATATCCAATTAAACCTATTGTTTTGTTTTATATAATGTTCTATAATTACTCGCCAATATTTTGGTCGTTGACCAATTGATAACTGAGGAGCTCCGCTTTATCAACGGTGTAAGTCAATCCCCTGGTACTGGTAACAGTTTCGGCCTCGGCAAGGGGGATCAAGCGACCAGATTTCACTTTGATCATTGTCTTTTTCTATTTTCAAATAAATAATGATCCATTGTCGTGCTAAAGGTGACGACACAGAAGACCCAAGATGTGGTAAATTTCCATGTAAATTCGTTTTACGAATTGAACGGTGTTCCTATTTCCCTGATCCTTAATTGCAAGTACATTTTCGAATGGTAAATAACCTCACCACTTTTGCAAGAGGGATTTTTGGCGGGACACAAAAGAGTTTCGCTTTATAGGCATAAACTCAAATTCCTTGAAACGATCAACGTTAGTTTCCATAAATCTCCAGATATAGCCGCATAAGTTCAGCATTGCAACATTGTCTTAGTGTGTTGTCAAGAGCGTGTTGTGATTCGACGCTGCAATGTTTATGAGTACGTGTAACCTTGCACAGTTCAATTTCTGTTTTTTTGTGTTTTTGGTTTCTCAAAAACAAAAACTGAAATTTGACAGTCAATTCTTAATTTTCGTTTTCGGTTACTCAAAATCAAAAATTAAAATTTGGCGTTCAATTTTCGTTTTCGTTTTACTTCGCGCAAGGATGAAAATCAAATATTGAAAATTGTCTCGACTTTCCCGTTTTATTTTTTTTTTATTTCAACTTTGGCGTATCAATGTTAAGTGCTCACGCGCAAGAGTCATGATATCCGCGAAGTATTATGGAAAGCGCAAGTTGGGGCGTTTAGGCAGGTGTGCAGCGTAATATATGGGGTGAAATGCACAGGATCTAGTAGGCATGCGCACCAGATGCGAAGCATGATACGGAGGACAGGGTTGAGACACATATGGGAGTGTCATTGAACGAGACATCTGGATCCTGGCGTTCCCACTAGAATAGTATAATAAATAGTTGGGTAACCTAATTATAACCTCAAAGGAACTTTCCCTTGTGTGTGTCTGTGTGTGTATGTGTGTGTGTGTGTGAATTTAATACGTTGAAACGAGATGATGCCCACACTTAAAGGGTTGAAGCGTTTTTGACGCTCGTCGGCGATGCGTTGAAGCGTTTGACTCCCACACTTAAAGCGTTGAAGCGTTTTTGACGTTGAACGTTGGCGGCCGTCGGAACTGTCCGACGCTCCAGGTTCCCAACATGGAGCAGGGAGAGTGGATTTCGTTTAGTGAAATCTCCAGGTTTCCAGCGTTCCACAATTCCAATACAGCTCGATTTGCGCTTTCTATAACTACTCCGCAGAACGGAAGTGAGGTCATAACCTTTTCACGCGCACACTTAACACTGATGCGTCAAAGTTAAAATATAAAAAAAAAAACGAAAAACGGACAAGTCGAGGCAATTTTCAATTTTCATTTTTGTGCGAAGCAAAACGAAAAACGGCAATTGAAAATTGACTGTCAAATTTAATTTTTGATTTTAAGAATCCAAAAATAAAAAACGAAAATTGAGGTCAAATTTCATTTTTTGATTTTTTGATTTCAAAAAAACAAAAAATTGGAAATTGACGTCAAATTTCAATTTTTGATTTTGAGAAACCAAAAACGAAAAAAACCCAAATTGAACTGTACCAGGTTACTTGGACAAACCTCCAGCCCTTTTCGAAATCTATAGCTCCAAGGAGACCACTAAGGTATTTTTTGTATGGGGTTCATACCGGTAACCGTTTGCTTTGGCAGAAGTCAGCCAGAATTTCTAAGGAAGATATTGACGACCCATTCAGGGCATTCAAGTCGTATACACAGCCAGAAAAAGGGTGATGGCCCATCGCCTTTCTATGGTGATGATGCCTGTTCATCACCCTTTAATGGTAATGAAAAAGGATGATGGCCCAGGTCGTCACCCTTTTAGGGTTATGATCGTCACGATTTTATGGCGATGACCTAAAATTTGCACTCATTGTTGATCACCCATCATTCCTTTAAGGTGATTTTAGGGTGATATTAAAGGATCATTTTTTTTCTGGCTGTGTACACCCGTCTAGATGTAGACGTAGACATCGGCCCAGTTCTAACAGAGAGATGAGCTATTTTTTGCCAAATCCACCTGACAGTCATATTGCTTGATCAAGGAGGATGCTTTCTATTTGCACGTTGTGATAAAAACCCTAACAATACAGAACCGTTTATAGTCGCAATTTGATTATCAACGCTAACAACTTCAGCATTGATGCGTCGCGTTATAAGCCAATTTCCCATGACACAGTACTGGAGAAGGACGTTTTTAGTTAGATTATATGCATATTTCTCGCGATTCTGCTTTGGTCGAATCAGGGACTGTAGGTGTTCCTTGTAGAGTAAAAAACTGATTATCGAATTCGAAGTCGAATAGTTGGTGCTTCGTGAGACTCTTTGTCATTGTCTCTGCCTCCCAAGTGGGCTGTCATTTGGGAGCGGGGGTGGGCGGGAGACAGTGACAAATCCTGAAGCTGGTTAAGTAAAAAGTCGGTTTAATCGATTAGAAATCGTCGTATTATATCCCTCTGTTATATTATATGACGTCGTATTATATCCCTCTGATATATTATATAACGTCGTATTATATCCCTCTTATATTATATAGCGTCGTATTATATCCCTCTGTTATATTATATAACGTCGTATTATATCCCTCTTATATTATATAACGTCGTATTATATCTCTCTGTTATATTATATCCCTCTGTTATATTATATTATATCCCTCTGTTACAACGTCGTATTATATCCCTCTGTTATATTATATTATATCCCTCTGTTATAACGTCGTATATATATATATAGAGAGAGAGAATTAAGGTTTAATGTCGCGTTTGCCAATATTTCGGCTAAATAGCGACGATCAAACAAAATTCTAAGTACTCAAGCCAATAACTTAGTAATCCAACGCATTAAAATATACACACGTTAAAACTTAAATAACAAACCGATTTCTCTCAAATAATCCATGATGCAATCCTCCCTCACCCGACTAAAACGATCTTCCAAAGTATAGTTGCTCGATAAAATGCATCTCTTACAATCTTAAAATCTATGCATTCGATAAGAATATGTTTCACCGTGAGATCTTCATGGCAGCTTGGGACTGGCTCATTTTTAGTAAATGTTCGTGAGTTAATCGTGTATGGTCGATTCTACATCGCCTGATCATGGTTTGCTCGAAACGTTTCTGGCTGTTCAGATGAGTATAGCCTACAGTTTTTTTAAACTCATGAAGTTTGTTATTATTCACAGTATTTCATAAAGATTGAAACAGCCGTCTCACATAAGTACAGATAGAGGGTCTGAAATCGCTATATGGGATTCCAACAGGATCAACCTCATCATCTAGGGCTGCCTTAGCCACCCTAACAGCCACAGCATTACCTTTGATGCGAACGTGACTATAGGCAACCACCAAACACAATATCAATCTGTTGATCAAATCTACCGTCATGTAGTTGTAGAATACTCAAGATAGTGGGATGAGTCGAAGTTCCACTTTTAATCGCTTGTAGGCATGACAGTGAATCTGAGAATATGACATATTTTTTCCTTTTAGTGGACCCGATATCTTCTAAAGACAACAATATGGCTTTTGCTTCTGCAGTGAATATCGAACTTTTACCTGGTAGTCGACAGGTTTCAGTTTTGTAACTAGAGATAGTAGCACATGCTACTCTCTCAACATCTTTAGAACCACCTGTATAAATAGCCTGATACGATCTGTATTTCTCTCTCAGTAGACCAAATTCTTGTGTATACAACAGCTGGCTCGTGGCTGCCTTTTTATATTTCGTTGAGAAATATCTACTTCTGGTTGAGCTAACTGCCATGGTGGAATTGGTAAGAGCTTGTTAGGTAAAATTTGACTAAGCTTAATACCAGCTGCTACAATGTGTGGTTTCATACGAATTCCAAGAAGTGGAATAATGAAAGGTTTCTTCAAATAGAGATCCGCGACCTGAGGTTTGAAAACACAGTTACATGTATATGCAGGATTCGAGTGATTTGATCGCAATTTTATGATATATTGCAATGATAGTTCAATTCTGAGAAGTTCTAAAGGAAATTTATCTGCTTCGACATATAAGCTTTCTTTATGCTCTGAACGCTCCAAGGCAAAGTATTGGTCCTTGATGGAGAATAGGACCTAGCTTTGCCAAGTTTGTCTTGCTTGCACCGTTGTGAACAATAGAGCCATAATCAAGTTTGGAACGAACAAGTGATCGATATAAATGGAGAAGTGTTTGCTGATCTCCCCACTTATAGTTGGCAACTACATTCAACAAATCAAGAGCTTTCGTGCACTAAGCTTTCAACCAATTTATTTGCAAATTGAATGTTAGTCAGTGGTCAAACAACATTCCTAAGAATTTGACCTCTTTTACCACTTTGATCTCAGTTCCATCTAATGTTAGTACTGGATCTTTGAGCTGGAAATATTTCTGCAGAAGTGTATACAATTTGTCTTAATTCTGGAGAATCTGAAGCCATTTTCTAGACACCATTTCTGAATTCTATTCAGACAAAGTTGTAATGTTCTCTCAATGTTGTGTATACTTTTTCCACTGCACGAAATGTTGAAATCGTCTACAAAGAGTGAACCATCAATTGATTTATTCAAAACTTCCACCAAGCTGTTGATCTTGATACTAAACAGAGTAGTAGACAACATACTGCGCTGTGGGACACCTTGATCTTGGTCAAAATGATGAGACATGGTTGTACCCAACCGAACTTGGAATTGTCTATCATTCAAAAAGTTGGATATGAAAATGGGTAAACGGCCCTTTAATCCCATAACGTGAAGGTCTTTTAGAATCCCGTATTTCCATGTAGTATCATAGGCTTTTTCTAAATCAAAAAAGCTGGAAACTACATGTTCATTCTTGCCGAAAGCATTCTTGACATAGGCATCTAATTTGACTAAATGGTCAATGGTACTTCTATTTTTACGGAAACCAGCTTGAATATCAGTAAGTTTCTTTTCAGTTTCTAGGTACCAAACAAGGCGATCATTCATCATGCGTTCCATTGTTTTATAAACACAGCTACTCAGTGAAATCGGACGATAATTACCATGGTCTTATGGTTACGGCCAGGCTTTGGTACTGGTATAACGATGGCACTATGCCATGACGGTGGAAAGTCTTCTCTTGTCCAAAGTCTGTTGAATATGCGTAATAAAATTTCTAGAGAAGATTCGGGTAGTTTCAAAAGTTGATAATGGATATTATCAGGGCCTGCAGCAGAATCGTTATCTTTCGAGAGAAACATGAAGTTCCTCAATTGCAAACATAGCGTTATAGTATATAACGTTGTATTATCCTTCTATAACGTCGTTTTATCCCTCTGTTATATTATATTATATCCCTCTGTTATAATGTCGTATTATCTCTCTGCTATATTATATTTTGATCCAAACTTTTCCCCTCTTTCAGCGGAAACCACTTCGCCCCATACAACATTGTCTTAAACGTCCCTCTTAGTCGATCCATCACCGTCCCTTCATGACCCACTGCGGTACATAGATGCCGCGAAATATCGCAGAATAAAACCAGAAGTATAGTGTATTCAGTTGCTTAGGGCCTAGATATCTATATAAATATCCCCACTTCAAAGATACAGTATACACATAATAGAAGTGAGAACCGTTCGAATTTCTGCCATATTCCATATAGACGATATGTTGACATACATAAACTGAATCGAACAAGGTTCTCACGTGGGGAGTCACGGTGCTGGCTGAAATGTTTTGTAAGAATGGGTCTTAAACATAGCTTTTTCTTCAGTAAATTTCCATTTTGACATTTAAGGGTTACTACATGTATTTTTGTGAATGATCTGAACACACGATATCCTTTGTCTTAGAATGTATATGGACCTTGATTTCGCAGGTTACCTGTAATTGAAGGAAACCTGCATGGAAGATGCACGGAGTTCCAGCTTGTTCGGTATAGACGTGTATGGTATGTTGTGGGTATTAGTCATGTCTTCCGGTACAGAGCTCATATGTTCTGTTGAAGTATATAGTGAGGGAGTAAGCCTATTGGAACAACCCATCATAGATAAAATCAAAATGGCGCTTTGGGCGGGTCTGCAGAAAGTTTTGCTTATCGTCCAATTTTTGCATTTTTCCAGCCTAATTATACCTACTATAATTTATTGTTATATATATTTGAGTTTCACGAGAACAGTGGTGGAATTCTTTCCGTTTAACTCTATCTTGCCTGGGCTGGGGCATTTTACGCTGATAAACAGCTTGTATCACTGACTACTCTCCTTGTTCCCCCCGATGATTCACATCGCATATTTCGCGCCTCTTGGACGTTAGGGGGCGCTCTGCACAGGCCAACCACCAATGACCAGTGGATATCACTCTTACGGAAGAGTCTTGGCAATATGAGTTGTCTCCCTTTTCAAACGTTCATATGTCATTAACGGCAAAACTAACAATAAACGGACGGCAAAACAGCTCTAATTACGTTAATTTCTGAGTTAAGAGTGAACAGATTTTTGGATAACTTCCTCCATTGTTTATTAAGGTTCGTCAACTGATTGCAAACATTTGTTCACTGATACCTTCAAATAATTAACAAATAAATCCCTGTAAATGTTACTATCCCACTGATAAGACCACGCTTTATCGTCATGAGTATATAAGGAGATCAAGCTGCCTAGAATGGTAACGTAAAAACACCGTTCAATTGTTTCAGATTTTGAATTGAATGTTGACTGTAATAAAGACGGGGAAAAGTTCCTTTGAGAGATGCGGTAAGAGGGCGTGTCGCTGTCAAAATATTGGCATGGCTTCCACATTACGTGAGAGTCGTGATCTCGCTTTCATGAAGGCATGACGTAATTTCGATCACGTGAGGTAGTTAGCCAATCGTGGTTAGTATGAGGAATCTGGTTATCTCCGAGCTATTATGGCACGGCGATTGCGTAACCAGATAAAGCGCCCCCTTACGGCCAAGAGGCGCGAACTTGGCGATGTGAATCAGCGTGGGGAACAAGGAGAGTAGGGACGTCAGTGATACAAGCTGAATAGTATGAGCGTACGGCATTTCGGCTACCCGATATTCCCCTTGAGCTAGGGAGCTGAAACTTATCCCATTATACGCTTGGGTCAAGCTCTACCAGAAAATATCAAAAAAGTCCAAAATGACGTCACAGCGACATAATTTTCAAAAAGACATTTTGGTCGATTTTTCGAAATTGTTTTATTTTTTCACAAAACTGCATGACAAATTAGTAAATAATACTCCGATAGGGTATGGTTAAAGTCACTTCCTGCGATGGCGTCATTTCTGTCAGCGACAACCGGTATTTTAGTTCACATGTGCCGATGATTTACTGAAAATCTAGTGTACCCACTATCATCATGATCGTATCCAAGATAAATGGCATAGGGGATATCAATGTTGGTGTTTATCCCAGAATTGTGGAATCAAACCGGAAGTGAAGCTTGTCGCATATACTGGTCCAGCATGGATGTGATACAAGGTTGCCGGGTAAGAATGACTGGTGATGCGCGATATTGGAGCAATTGATTACGAACGACTTTCCGGCATATTTATGCTCCTCTTTAATTAGAGAGGGCATATATGAATAGATTTGTCCGTCCGTCCGTCCGTTGCAGCATCCGTCCATAAGACCAAACTTGTCCGGACGATATCTTGGCTACTACTAGTATTTGATCGAAAACTTCGAAACGTGAATGGAAGCAGCCAAGTACCTTGCAGATGTGCACCGTCAAGTTTTTGACGGGTTTCGAACATTTTTCCTGAGTTATGGCCCTTTATCCTTAAAGTCAAATATGCTTGTCCGGCTCATGTCTCGGATACTATTTGGTGGATAACTTCAAAACGTACATGAAAGATTTTTACCCCAAATTCGATGATTTTCCCCAGAGTTATGACCCTTTATCCTCAACAGCAACACATGCTTATCCACATCTCAGTTACCAATCGATGGACAACTTTGTAAAGACGTTTGATACGTAGATGTGATCTGTCATGTTTTTGCCTTGCACGCTGGAGGGGATGGGGGCAAACATCCACGCTTTCAGTGCTACATTTGGCCTTTTTTTCTAGATTATACATTCGAACTAGGATACAAAAGATATGGAATTCGTATTCTGTATCCTGGGTTCGCACTTCCTGATAACTGACACGGCTAACAGGTTTCCAGAAATACTTATGCCGGTAAAGTCAAGTCATGGATTATGATAGCCGTTTGACGTTGAACTTATGACATTCCATTGAATTTGCAGAGATATGTGTTCATGGTCCCACAATCAACTGTCGCAAAATCAAAAAACTGTTACTTAGTGTTAGTGGCAACATGATCCTAATTGGCACTATGGACTACGCCATTAAAATGAAATCTGTGAGTCTTTTGTGTTAAATGAGTTGCTGGTGGTCAGTGACCTTGACCATTGCCATTTTAGGTACCCGACACATTGCATCCACTCACGAAAGTGAGATTTTCAATGTTTTCCTGATTTGTTTAAAATGACCTTGGCCTTTCACCTTTCGACTTCAATAGGTTTCTTGTTTTCCATTAGCCTGAGGTATTCCTGACGTCTGAGAAAACACTCCACCTCCTTGGACTGGAGTGACGCTGACCGTTGATCTATCTGACCTATTTAAGAATCATAGTTGCTAAAATATCGTCTCTCACTGATGTATCCAACCAAACAAAAATGAATTTCTACGATTTCCAGATTTTTAAGCCAGAGTAGCCTTGACCTTTGACCTACTGACCTTAATTTCTGTTATCGACATCTGCATGACCCCATAGTTATCTTGGTCCTATCTGAGAGAAATGGGTCAAATTGTTGAAAAGTTAAAGAACTAAATAACGAAAGTCTTGGGGAAAAGGAAGAGAAGGAGAATGTGTATTCCATAGCATTTCGCCAGACGTGCTCCATAAATTAATGACGCGCGCCATATATCGGCGGAAGGCGAGACTCAAAATTGCAGCGATGCTTGTACAAGACACAACAGTACAAATGTAAAGATGAAATCAACTCAAAGAAGGTGAATAACAATTGACACAAATTGAACAGGCCCAGAATAAAATATATATAAGAAATATGTCCACCGCTATAGAGAAAAGTGGGTAAATTCGCTTTGGATTATTAATACATGACCTGTCTGATATTGCTCTCAAGGGGTGGTCTTGTCCGACTCCGACAGACTGAACATTTTTTTTTGCAGAAAAGTGCTGGAGTTATGGAATTACAGACTAGTACATACCTCTGTCGTGTTGAGGTATTTCCTATTTGCCGATATACCACACAGCTGATGCTCCGGGAAGATGTTGTTGTTGTTGTCCTCTACAAAGGACAAAGGTCAGTCACCGTACTTCGGACGGGATGAATGGAATAGCGATCTTGACCACTCCTGTCTTGACTCCTTGACTCCGGTCACAAAGTCTCATGAACAATTAGTTTGGTTTAAATGTCAGCTGTATCTCACTATCGCTTGTCAAGATATTTCCGAGAAGTTGGATAAATAGCGCGAGATTTAATTAGAGAAGGTGGCAAATTTCGGACGCAGCATGTTGTGGTGGCATCGCACTTGTGAAAACACGAGACTCTGGGATTGTATATTTACCGACACAACGTCAACCGGGACAGCCAACGTATTGATCCTTCAAACTTCGGCATATCGACATACAAAATAAACCCAACCAGTGAAGTCCGTAAACTTTGAGAGAAAATTTAAACCGACCTGATCTCATGATTAGCAGTTAATGAACGACCGATGTCCGCTCGTTGGAATAACATACCGTGTAAATCCTAATCCGTATTCAAATATACAAAATGGAGTACGATCAGACTCCCAAGTTGGCTAGGACATTGTCATCTGCTTCCGTATCAAGACAAATTTAACTTCCGAGCGATTAAAATCAATTCTATGTAGATTCTGGTCGAACAATTGTTCTATCCAGCAATTTCGAAGTGTAGTATACATGTATTCGTTTTGTAACATGATTTTCGAACGACATATTTTGCTCTATTTATGAAAAACTGACATGTGCGTTTACCAACAATGTTGACAATGCAATCATCTATTATAGAATGCGTACGAAAGATGATTTTTTCTCTTTTCTCAAAAATATGCACTGAAAAATACCAAATAATATTGGGATCTTCCAACATATTATGGAGTGATTATTTCCCCCCAAAATCAACAATGTAGATTATGTCGAGTAATAACATCAACGTCAAATCGAAAGTAGCGAATTTATTTTGCTGTTCATGTTTAACAAAAAAGCGTGGGTACTGAGAGCAATGTCAGACGTAAACACATCTTAGTTGACTCCCTGATCAATTAAATGTCCAATGTTAGCTGTGTATAAACCAGGTTTCCGTTCCTTCTGTGTACAGTAGAAAGTCAATACGCAGTCAATAGGCAAAACTCAATCTTGCCAAACATCAAACGATTGCAGAACAATTACAGAGAATCCACAAGAGATGCAGCTAAAGCTGAACAAATCTTGCGAAATTCAAGGCTCTTAAAGCAATCCAAACAAGGCAGGGGCAAGAAGTCGCACACGGAAACGACATATGTAATGCCCCTGTGTCGAAATGGCCCCCTTTCCTGGCAATGGTTTGGGACGTATGCGGATTTTGTGCAAACGTAAGGCAGGCTTGTTTAACTGTAATAGCAACTTTTGAGAAACATTCGTTAAGAAGTGGACGTACTGCTAGAATGCCGATTTGCTACCGTATAACATCATTTGATCAAACTTTCACGATCAGGCACAGGATCAGTGGGATTTAGAATCAGCGCGATCAATTATCAGAAACCTTCGAGATTGAAATTTGTCTCACTGTACCTAGAAAATTCATATGAACGACCACTCATGGGTAAATAGAACAATCATCGTCGTAATCGGTTCGGATTAAATATGTTAATCATATTATCGATCGGACGGGGATAAGTATATAGAAAACTCATATGGTCGATCGGTCGGGATTAAATGGGATAATCATATGGTCGACCGATCGACGATAAATAGGAAACTTCTATGGTTGATGGATCGAATTTCAACAGAGAAATATGGTGACCGGACGGAGATAAGTAGGAAACTCCTATGGTCGACTGGACGGAGATAAGTAGGAAACTCCTATGGTCGACTGGACGGAGATAAGTAGGAAACTCCTATGGTCGACTGGACGGAGATAAGTAGGAAACTCCTATGGTCGACTGGACGGAGATAAGTAGGAAACTCCTATGGTCGACTGGACGGAGATAAGTAGGAAACGCTTATAGACGATCGGTCAGGATTAAATAGGACAATCATTTTTAGGGGAACTCATATGGCCACGGGAATAAATAAGAAACTCCTATGGTTGATCCAACGGGATTCAATAGGACAATTATATAGTCGATCAGTAATCAGGAAATTATGATCGTCCGGACGGAGATAAGTACGACACTTATATGGTCGACCACGCTGGGATAAATAGGAAACTCCTGTGGTCGACCGGTCAGGATTAAATAAGACAATCATATAGTCGATCAGTCGAGATTAAATAGGAAAGTCTTATGGTCAAGTGGATGGAGTTAAATAGGAGTCTCATATAATGGACCGGTCCGGGTTAGGACACTTACATAATCAACCGGTTGGAGTTAAATAGGACAATCACATAATCAACCGGTCGAGGTTAAATAGGACACTCATATAATCCACCTGTGGGCTTAAGTAGGACAATCAGATTTTCAAGCATTTGGAGTTAAATAGGACACTCATAGGGAAGAATGGTAGGATTTAATCAAGAGATTCATTTGGTCAAGCAGAGGGTTAAATTCTGACACTTGAATGGCCGATCAGTCTGAGTTAAATACAGCGTCCACCGGCCTAGGTTACATATATGAAACTCATACGGACGAGAAGTTAGCGTTGACGAGGACACTCATATGGGTGAACGATTGGGGTGTAATAGCAAAGTCATACGTTCGATTAACTTAAATAGGACATATAAATGGTCGATCACTCGAAGTGAAAAAGGAGAAACCATGAAACTCAAACCATAGACTTTATAAGGTCCCCACCCAAACAGTTTGCCACATTAAAGTTTTGAGGTCTACTAGAGGTCAGGTCACCGAATTGCCCTTTTCGGCCGATTCGGAATAATATTTCGAATGTTTTATTTCTGCAACTGAGCAGTAAATCAAGAAATAATTATTTACTTTGGAAACATTTATTGTGAAAGCGAACTAGTTTTAGATACACCGTCATCTTTGATTTGTCCATGATAATTTGCTCACAGGATTTATGTAAGTAAGCTAAGTAATATGATAAGCTATGCAGTCACATTGTATAGAGATAGCTTTACATTGGACACTGCTTATACAATCTGATTAAAGCCATATATATATAAACGATCCCCATCGTTTATGTCGCTGATTGAAGATCTGGGGCTGAGGCCCTGGTTTCCGTTTTCAAAAACATAGCTATCGGCAGATCAAGGTCATCCGTGTGGCTCGTCTCACTTTGCAGGGAGGGGTCGATAGGTGTAAGGTATATGTGAAACTCATCATCTCATATATTTTAACTTGTTTCATCAGATTAATACTTTATTCTCTGGGAACCATGACGATTCTTGTTTAACAGTAATGAAATTTAGATATATCGATCAATTCCAAAGACATTTCTCTGTTCATAATATCTCGAGGTAAGCCGGTCTTCCCCACGCGCAGTTGTGACTTGACATTGAAATTTTCAAACGTACACCCCTAACTCGTGGAAAAGTTCTGTGATTGGTCAGAACCCAGAACACAGAGACGGGGGTGTTGGTCTCAGATCTACATGAGCGACAAGTATAAAGATGTAGATCGGGTCACTCATATCACGATCAGTTAGAGTTAAATGGGAACTCTTGTGGGAGATCAATCACGGTTAAATAGGAAACCCATGTATACTCGGTCATGTATAGGCTACAATCAGGGTAAAATAGGAAACCATATTCGGTCATGTAAAGGCTACAATCAGGGTAAAATAGGAAACCATATTCGGTCATGTATAGGCTACAATCAGGGTAAAATAGGAAACCATATTCGGTCATGTATAGGCTACAATCAGGGTAAAATAGGAAACCATATTCGGTCATGTATAGGCTACAATCAGTGTAAAATAGGAAACCATATTCGGTCATGTATAGGCTACAATCAGGGTAAAATAGGAAACCATATTCGGTCATGTATAGGCTATAATCCAATTGTAAAATAGGAAACCATATTCGGTCATGTATAGGCTACAATTAAGGTAAAATAGGAAACCATATTCGGTCATGTAAAGGCTACAATCAGGGTAAAATACGAAACCATATTCGGTCATGTATAGGCTTCAATCAGGGTAAAATAGGAAACCATATTCGGGCATGTATAGGCTACAATCAGGGTAAAATAGGAAACCATATTCGGTCATGTATAGGCTACAATCAGGTTAAAATAGGAAACCATATTCGGTCATGTAAAGGCTACAATCAGGAGGGTAAAATAGGAAACCATATTCGGTCATGTGAAGGCTACAATCAGGGTAAAATAGGAAACCATATTCGGTCATGTATAGGCTACAATTAAGGTAAAATAGGAAACCATATTCGGTCATGTAAAGGCTACAATCAGGGTAAAATAGGAACCATATTCGGTCATGTATAGGCTACAATCAGGTTAAAATAGGAAAGCATATTCGGTCATGTAAAGGCTACAATCAGGAGGGTAAAATAGGAAACCATATTCGGTCATGTGAAGGCTACAATCAGGGTAAAATAGGAAACCATATTCGGTCATGTGGAAGCTAATTAGGGTAAAATAGGAAACCATATTCTAGGTCATCAAAGGCTACAATCAGGGTAAATGTGAAATATATTCTGGTCATATATGAAGCACAATCAGGGTAAAATAGAAACCATATTCGGGCATGTATAAGGCTACAATCAAATTTGGAAATAGGAAACCATATTCGGTCATGTATAGGCTACAATCAGGTTAAAATAGGAAACCATATTCGGTCATGTAAAGGCTACAATCAGGAGGGTAAAATAGGAAACCATATTCGGTCATGTGAAGGCTACAATCAGGGTAAAATAGGAAACCATATTCGGTCATGTATAGGCTACAATTAAGGTAAAATAGGAAACCATATTCGGTCATGTAAAGGCTACAATCAGGGTAAAATACGAAACCATATTCGGTCATGTATAGGCTTCAATCAGGGTAAAATAGGAAACCATATTCGGGCATGTATAGGCTACAATCAGGGTAAAATAGGAAACCATATTCGGTCATGTATAGGCTACAATCAGGGTAAAATAGGAAACCATATTCGGTCATGTATAGGTTACAATCAGGGTAAAGTAGGAAACCATATTCGGTCATGTATAGGTTACAATCAGGATAAAATAGGAAACCATATTCGGTCATGTGTAGGCTACAATCAGGGTGAAATAGGAAACCATATTCGGTCATGTATAGTCTACAGTGAGGGTGAAACCGGAAACTGAATGGTCGATCATTTAGGTTTAAATAGAATAGAGCTGTACAGTAAATTCATAGGCCGAGACACTCTAAGCTTAACAGAAAAACGTTATCCCGAAGAGTAATGGCCAAAAGATGAATTTACTAAGGTGACAGAAATTCGATTCCTGGTTTTGGTCTGTACTTCGTCCAATTTCTGACTCCCAAATAATTCGATTCCTGGTTTTGGTCTATTCTCTGCCCAATTTATAACTCCCAAAGTATGCCCATTTTCACCCCTCGGCCATTTTGGCCTCGCGGTATTGTCGTCGCCATTCTAGGCAAAACCGCTTCAGACACAACCACCAAATTTTGAACACTTATCTAGTGCTAAGTTAGACGCCTATCGAAAATGGCTCCCCTCGGCCCATATTTTACAGAGTTGTGCCCCTTTACAGATATATTAATTTCTATTTCTGTCCTATATGCTTGAATGTAATCAGCTATACCTGCAGAGCTGTGTTAGATATAGCTACTATATTTTGGAAACGTATTCATATTGTTGTATTCTAGAAACCAACAAAAAATTACTTGCCTCGGCCCTCATTTTACAGAGTTATGCCCCTTTCCGGGTGCAGTTATCTCTGATTTTGTGATATATGCTTGAATGTAACCAGTTATATATAATCTACTGTGTTTGTTACAGCTACCATATACTGAGGAAAGTTTTTTATCCAGTTGTATTCTAGATGCCTACAAAAGAACTCAAACCATAGACTTTATAAGGTCCCCACCCAAACAGTTTGCCACATTAAAGTTTTGAGGTCTACTAGAGGTCAGGTCACCGAATTGCCCTTTTCGGCCGATTCGGAGTAATATTTCGAATGTTTTATTTCTGCAACTGAGTAGTAAATCAACAAATAATTATTTACTTTGGAACGTATAGGCTACAATCAGGGTAAAATAGGAAACCATATTCGGTCATGTATAGGCTACAATCAGGGTAAAATAGGAAACCATATTCGGTCATGTATAGGCTACAATCAGGGTAAAATAGGAAACCATATTCGGTCATGTGTAGGCTACAATCAGTGTAAAATAGGAAACCATATTCGGTCATTTATAGGCTACAATCAGGGTAAAATAGGAAACCATATTCGGTCATGTATAGACTACAATCAGGGTAAAATAGGAAAGCATATTCGGTCATGTATAGGCTACAATCAGTGTAAAATAGGAAACCATATTCGGTCATGTATAGGCTACAATCAGGTTAAAACAGGAAACCATATTCGGTCATGTAAAGGCTACAATCAGGAGGGTAAAATAGGAAACCATATTCGGTCATGTAAAGGCTACAATCAGGCTAAAATAGGAAACCATATTTGGTCATGTATAGGCTACAATTAGGGTAAAATAGAAAACCATATTCGGTCGTGTAAAGGCTACAATCAGGGTAAAATAGGAAACCATATTCGGTCATGTATAGGCTACAATCATGGTAAAATAGGAAACCATATTCGGTCATGTATAGGCTACAGTCAGGGTAAAATAGGAAACCATATTCGGTCATGTATAGGCTACAATCAGGGTAAAATAGGAAACCATATTCGATCATGTATAGGTTACAATCAGGGTAAAATAGGAAACCATATTCGGTCATGTATAGGTTACAATCAGGGTAAAATAGGAAACCATATTCGGTCATGTATAGGCTACAATCAGTGTAAAATAGGAAACCATATTCGGTCATGTATAGGCTACAATCAGGTTAAAATAGGAAACCATATTCGGTCATGTGTAGGCTACAATCAGGGTAAAATAGGAAACCATATTCGGTCATGTATAGTCTACAGTGAGGGTGAAACCGGAAACTGAATGGTCGATCATTTAGGTTTAAATAGAATAGAGCTGTACAGTAAATTCATAGGCCGAGACACGCTAAGCTTAACAGAAAAACGTTATCCCGAAGAGTAATGGCCAAAAGATGAATTTACTAAGGTGACTGAAATTCGATTCCTGGTTTTGGTCTGTACTTCGTCCAATTTCTGACTTCCAAAACATCGATTCCTGGTTTTGGTCTTTTCTCTGTCAAATTTCTGACTCCCAAATAATTCGATTCCTGGTGTTGGTCTATTCTCTGCCCAATTTATAACTCCCAAAGTATGCCCATTTTCACCCCTCGGCCATTTTGGCCTCGCGGTATTGTCGTCGCCATTCTAGGCAAAACCGTTTCAGACACAACCACCAAATTTTGAACACTTATCTAGTGCTAAGTTAGACGCCTATCGAAAATGGCTCCCCTCGGCCCATATTTTACAGAGTTGTGCCCCTTTATAGATATATTAATTTCTATTTCTGTCCTACATGCTTGAATGTAATCAGCTATACCTGCAGAGCTGTGTTAGATATAGCTACTATATTTTGGAAACGTATTCATATTGTTGTATTCTAGAAACCAACAAAAAATTACTTGCCTCGGCCCTCATTTTACAGAGTTATGCCCCTTTCTGGGTGCAGTTATCTCTGATTTTGTGATATATGCTTGAATGTAACCAGTTATATATAATCTACTGTGTTTGGTACAGCTACCATATAATGAGGAAAGTTTTTTATCCAGTTGTATTGTAGATGCCTACAAAAGAATTAGTTGTCTCGGCCCATATTATATTGAGTTATGCCCCTTTCGGATGTAATAATCTTCGATTTTGTGATCTGTAGTTGACCGTACAAGTTATATCTGCAGATCCGTATTCGGTACAGCTGCTAAATTTTGGGAACTTATTTTTCTAGTTGTATTCTAGAAGCGTACAAAAAAATCATCCCCTCGGCCCTTATTTTATGGAGTTATGCCCCTTTTCGGGTGTAATAATCCAGGATATGCTTGAATGTAACCAGTTATATCTGAAGAACCGTGCTCAATACAGCTACCAAATTTATTCAACTACTTGCATTCTACAAGCCTACAAAAAAATATTCGTCTCGGCCCCTATTTTACAGAGTTATGACCCTTTTCGTGTATTAATCTAGATATGATTTTGTGATATATATTCTTGAATGTAGCTGTTATATCTGCAGAACCGGTGATATTCTCTAAAAAGGACAATTCTGGATGATTAGTATAGCCATAATATGTTGCACATTCTCGGCATATTTCTCAATTGCATGGTGAAAGCCGAGGGGTTTGTGGGTCTCACTCTCATGTTTCACATTTGGGATCGACCATTATATGGATTACTAATACCCGCCTCAGAAGGTTACAATTTTTAAAGCGTATTACGTCTTTAAATAGGACACTGATAAACCCGAACCACATCAAGGGTAAATCGGACACACATGTCTCCGAATTGTAGGTCTAGATATCAATGACATGGGCTCCAACAGGAAGGGTCGAATAAGAAACTCATATGACAGATTAGTTTGGGTTGAATAGGAAATGTTTATGTACGATTGCTTATTGAAGGTCAATTATAATATGGATATGTTCGTTCATATATGGCTTTGTCAGGTATATCTGAACATGAGCCCAATGACAAGTTGAGTTCTAGAGTTGAATATATCATGGATAAACTCGATCAGTCAGGATTAAATAGAGAACTGATGTTTCGATCAGATACATGAGGGAAATGTGTTGCTCGTATTTTTATAGTGGTGAAACTGAACTGGAATGATCGATTAGTGAGGTTATATGTTTTGTATGTCAGGTATGAACAGGAGAGGCCTCAATAATCGTGCGCCCTATTCGCTTATTTTGGCATTTAAAAAAATCTTTCGATTGATTAGTTTATCAAAATGACAACCAGGCAAATTTGACATTGCTAATTTTGGAAAATAAGAAAAGAAATATTGTCAACATATTTCTATTGCAATTAACCGTAACGTATAGGCGCCCATTTTCGTTGCATATCCTATGCTAATACAAGTATTAACTTCCTAGCTTTGTGAGAATGAAGTTTGAATAGCAAAATGGAAGTTTATATAGGTTGAAAAAATCATGCGCGTGCTTGTCCTTGTTCGGTGAAAAACCTTAGAATTCCACTGTGCCATTAAAAATGCCAGCGGCCACATGCGCCATGTATCACAGCTGGACACTATAAGGCTATCGTCTAAATGTGTTATATCAGAGAGCTATATGCCTGAGGCAAATTTATTTGAGAATCAAATTATATCTTGTAGCATTAAATTGACAACAAATGTCTATTTATTAAGAGAGCACAGCTGCAGATCGCCATTGTAGAGGTACCATTGTAAGACGATGCGGGCTCACGAGCACAGTTTTTATCTTACCGAAAAGATAACGTCATCTTAATTAATTTATTAATCATTTGTACCCGGGACCACGAGAGAAAATTTCAACTATACAGTTTGTCGAAGTTTTGTAATATGTTTTTTAGATAATTCAGAAAAATAAAGAGAGAGAGAGAGAGAGAGAGAGAGAGAGAGAGAGAGAATTAAGGTTTAACGTCGCGTTCAGCAATATTTCAGCTATATAGCGACGGTCAAACAAAATTCTAAGTATTCAAGTTAATAACTCAGTAAACTAATGCATTAAAAACATCTAAATATATTAAAATTTATACAACAAACCGATCTCTCTCAAATAATCTAAAATACAATCTTCCTTCACTCGACCAAAAAGATCTTCCAGAGCAGCTGCTCGATAAAATTCAAACAAAATTCAGCAAAAACAAGCAAAAATCCAGCAATCCATAATAATCAACACAACACACCAAAAACATGTATATATATTAAAACTTACGCAACAAACCGATTTCTCTCAAATAATCTCTTACAATCGTAAAATCTATACCGCCGATAAGAATATGTTTCACCGTGAGATCTTCGTGAGTAGTATATAGAACACGGGAGAGCGCAAGTTGACCTTTGACCTCAGAAATTTGCATATCACGTGACAGAGGTCAAAGGTCATTGAGTGCACTTGAGTTGACCGGTATCCTTTCATCTTGTCTTTGACCTTGGATCATGTTTAGACATGTTAGGGTTGGGGTTTTTCCATCACGTGCGGTATGACGTCACTTCCGGTCTGGGTGAATGGGGCGTGACCTGTGTACCTGATAGGACATGTACTGACCTGTCTGTGGGGTTTTTCCCTACAATGTCGTTCACCTTCGTGTTTTTTTCGGTGAGGTGCGAAGGGTACGTCCGTGTCTTTTCGGTGAGGTCCGTGGGAACATGATAGGCCATGTACTGACCTGTCTGTGGGGTTTTTCCCGCCAGAATTTCGCTGTCGTCTGCTTGGGGTTGTCACGTGCCGAACACCTGGCTCCCCGAATTGCAACATTGTTGCACGTTCGCTACAATGTTACGTTCAACACCTGGTCTGGCGTCTGCGTGAGTGAGCTCACGTGCCGAACACCTGGCTCCCCGAGATCAAGGCATGTCCAGACTTGTTCTTTTTTTCCTTTAGCTGTGTGTTCCGGGTACATCGGGGTTTACACGGGAACAGTCGGGTAGTTACGGAGGTGACCGAAGAGACACGGAGGTAACCGAAGATGTCACGGAGGTGCCCGAAGAGACACGGAGGTTACCGAAGATGTCACGGAGGTCACCGAAGAGACACGGAGGTGGCCGAAGATGGATGTATGTAAAATGAGGATTTGTCTCGAAAATATAAAAAGCGGAACACGGACTTTACCTCTAAAATAGGGGAAAACCCCTATCAACTCTATCTCAAAGGGCTAATATCGGTCCCTGGCTTATCGGGTTCTGCCTGGAGTGGGTGTATGTAAAATTAGGATTTGTCTCAAAAATATAAAAAGCGGAACACGGACTTTATCCCTAAACTAGGGGAAAACACCTATCAACCCTATCCAAAAGGGCTAATATCGGTCCCCGGGCTTATCGGAGCCTGGGTGCATGTAAAATCAGGACTCTACCCCCTAAACTAGGGAAAAACCCCTATCAAGGGCGTATATTGACTCCCATTGACCTTTGACCTCCAGTATAGAGTGCGTATATTCACTACCATTGACCTTTGACCTCAAAAATTTGCATATCGTGGCCTTTGACAGCCAATCAGAAGCGAGTATTTTGACCTCGTCTGACTGTATGGAATGCATGTACTGACTTGATTCTGGGATTTTTCCATCACGGTTGTGCGCAGGTGTATGAAGTCACTTCCGGTCTGCGTGAATCGGGCGTGACTTGGGACTATGGGATGCATGTACTGACTTGGTTCTGGGTATTTGCCATCACGGGGAGGTCACGTGATGAGTTTAAGGTCATATCCAGTATAGTGTGTGTATATTCACTATCATTGACCTTTGACCTAAAAAATTTGCATATCGTCACCTTTGACAGCCAATCAGAAGCGAGTATTTTGACCTCGTCTGACTGTATGGAATGCATATACTGACTTGGTTCTGGGGGGTTTCCATCACGGTTGTGCGCAGGTGTATGACGTCACTTTCGGTCTGCGTGAATCGGGCGTGACCTGGGTATGGGATGCATGTACTTACTTGGTTCTGGAGTTTTTCAGTATTTGGTGCAGAGAGGGGCCATCCTTGGTCCGAATGCGTCGTGTGAGATGTGATCTTGTAGCAACGCCCGCCAACGCCAAGCTTAACGCTTCAACGCCCTGGTGAAATAGCTCAGAAGTTTTGATTTTCTAGATATTCCATGGAATTGTCACTAATTCTTCGAAATGCAGTGACGCCCGTCAACGCTCGTAGTTACGCCTTAACGCTCTAACATAACGCCTTGACGCCATGATATAGACCGGAGAGAGAACAACAACAACAACAAGGATGACCCTTGAGAGAACAACCACAACAAGAATTTTTTTTTCATATAGTTTATTTTCCCCAATGTTACATCATACCCACGCTGGGGGAGCCGCGTTGGGTATGTTTACAACTCAAAAAGACTCTTGCCCAATCAGAGGCCACCATTTACATCTGTCCTATTCGTTCCTGTCCGTTAGATGTATTCTTGTCCAATCAGAAGTCGCCATTTCAGAAAGTTTCATCTTTGCTCGGTGTGACCTAAGCGTCGTCGGGCAGGCCTGGATATTCTTCGGGCAGCATGTCCTGAAACAGTTGTTTGCGCATTCTGATCGCATTTTCCAGGGCTTCGGTGGGTGGTAGCCTCATAGCCTCTTACAAGTGACGCTTGACATGTGCGTGGGGTCGCCTTTCATTTCAAGCCGTAGTAAGATATACTGTTCATAGATCGCCATGGCTGTTTTCCTGATGCGGGGGCGCATTTGGGTGTACGCCTGTTGTAAATTATCCTCTCCGGCGTCCTCGATCGCTGCAGCGTAAGTATTGATAGCTGCTGTCACAATACGATCCCAGAAGGTAGGTTCTGCCTCACTTTCCACGGACGTAGGCTGACTATCTGAGGTCAAGCTCTCCGTATCACTAGATAGACTCTCAACAATCTCTGTTTCGGTATCAGTCGATACACTCTCAGCAGTCTCTGTATCAGCATCCGCCTCAACGGACTCCTCGGAGTCTTCAGTCCCATGTATATTTTTCTCGTGTCGCATCATATCGTAACGTGTGGTGAACGTGCGTTGGCACTCAGAGCAAGTATAAGCAATATTGACGGTTGAACGTCGACTGTGCGTGTTTTGGCAATACGCTTGCTTTTATAGACAGTAACGCCCGTCAACGCTTAGCTTAACGCTTCAACGCCCTGGTGAACTAGCTCAGAAGCCCTGATTTTCATGGAATTGCCACCAATACATCGAAATGCTGTGACGCCCGTCAACGCCCGTCGTTACGCCTTAACGCCCGTCTCAACGCCCGTCAACACCCGTCGTTACGCCTTAACGCCCGTCTCAATGACTTAACGCCGTATCTTTACGCCTTAACGCCCGTCTGAGTGCACTTTCGGTCACGTGACCGGAAGTGACCTTTGACCACGTGATCGGAAGTGACCTTTGACCCTGCGCTGCTCGGAAGTGACGTCATCGACCGCAGGCGCACACACACACACACATACCTGGTGCACCCGATCCGGTATTCTGCAAGAGCATTTGGACACCTGTTGACCTCAATAATTTGCATATGACCTCTGTGAGGTCACTTCCGTTTCCGTTCACGTGACCGGAACTGACCTTTGGCCCCTGCGCGCTAACAATACCGGATAAAAATTGCGCGCAGGGGTAAATGGTCCGTTCCGGTCACGCGAACGGAAACGGTAGTGACCCCACAGAGGTCATATGCAAATTATTGAGGTCAACAGGTGTCCAAATGCTCTTGCAGAATACCGGATCGGGTGCACCAGGTATGTGTGTGTGTGTGCGCGCCTGCGGTCGATGACGTCACTTCCGAGTAGCGCAGGGTCGAAGGTCACTTCCGATCACGTGGTCAAAGGTCACTTCCGGTCACGTGACCGAAAGTGCACTCAGAGTTCAAAGGTTAATCGGCCTCCAAAACCCCTTTATCGCTCGTTAAGGCGATGAGACGGGCGTTAAGGCGTAAAGATACGGCGTTAAGTCATTGAGACGGGCGTTAAGGCGTAACGACGGGTGTTGACGGGCGTTGAGACGGGCGTTAAGGCGTAACGACGGGCGTCACTGCATTTCGATGTATTGGTGGCAATTCCATGAAAATCAGGGCTTCTGAGCTAGTTCACCAGGGCGTTGACGCGTTAAGCTAAGCGTTGACGGGCGTTACTGTCTATAAAAGCAAGCGTATTGCCAAAACACGCACATTCGACGTTCAACCGTCAATATGGCTTATACTTGCTCTGAGTGCCAACGCTCGTTCACCAGACGTTACGATATGATGCGACACGAGAAAAATATACATGGGACTGAAGACTCCGAGGAGTCCATTGAGGCGGAAGCTGATACAGAGACTGCTGAGGGTGTATCCACTGATACCGAAACAGAGATTGCTGAGAGTCTATCTAGTGATACGGAGAGCTTGACCTCAGATAGTCAGCCTACGTCCGTGGAAAGTGAGGCAGAACCTACCTTCTGGGATCGTATTGTGAAAGCAGCTATCAATACTTACGCTGCAGCGATCGAGGACGCCGGAGAGGATAATTTACAACAGGCGTACATCCAAATGCGCCCCCGCATCAGGAAAACAGCCATGGCGATCTATGAACATATACCTTACTACCGCTTGAAATGAAACGCGACCCCACGCACAGGTCCATCATGAAGACCAAGCGTCACTTGGAAGAGGCTATAGGGCTACCACCCACCGAGGCCCTGGAAAATGCGACCAGAATGCGCAAACAACTGTTTCAGGACATGCTGCCCGAAGAATATCCAGGCCTGCCCGACGACGCTTAGGTCACACCGAGCAAAGATGGAGCTTTCTGAAATGGCGACTTCTGATTGGACAAGAATATATCTAACGGACAGGAACGAATATGACAGATGCAAATGGTGGCGTCTGATTGGGCAAGAGTCTTTTTGAGTTGTAAACATACCCAACGCGGCTCCCCCGATGTAACATTGGGGAAAATAAACTATATGAAAAAAAACTTGTTGTTGTTGTTGTTCTCTTAAGTGTCATCCTTGTTGTTGTTGTTGTTCTCTCTCCGGTCTATATCATGGCGTCAAGGCGTTATGTTAGAGCGTTAAGGCGTAACTACGAGCGTTGACGGGCGTCACTGCATTTCCAAGAATTAGTGACAATTCCATGGAATATCTAGAAAATCAGAACTTCTGAGCTAGTTCACCAGGGCGTTGAAGCGTTAAGCTTGGCGTTGGCGGGCGTTGCTACAAGATCACACCTCACACGACGCATTCGGACCAAGGATGGTCCCTCTCTACACCAAATACTGAAAAACCCCAGAACCAAGTGACTACATGCATCCCATACCCAGGTCACGCCCGATTCGCGCAGACCGGAAGTGACGTCATACACCTGCGCACAACCGTGATGGAAAACCCCCAGAACCAAGCCAGTATATGCATTCCATACAGTCAGACGAGGTCAAAATACTCGCTTCTGATTGGCTGTCAAAGGTGACGATATGCAAATTTTTGAGGTCAAAGGCCAATGGTAGTGAATATACACACACTATACTGGATATGACCTTGAACTGATCACGTGACCTCCTCGTGATGGCAAATACCCAGAACCAAGTCAGTACATGCATCCCATAGTCCCAGGTCACGCCCGATTCACGCAGACCGGAAGTGAGGTCATACACCTGCGCACAACCGTGATGGAAAAACCCCAGAACCAAGTCAGTACATGCATTCCATACAGTCAGACGAGGTCAAAATACTCGCTTCTGATTGGATGTCAAATGTCACGATATGCAAATTTTTGAGGTCAAAGGTCAATGGTAGTGAATATACGCACTCTATACTGGAGGTCAAAGGTCAATGGGAGTCAATGGGAGCCCCTAGTTTAGGGGGTAAAGTCCGTGTTCCGTTTTTGATATTTTCGGGGAAAATCCTGATTTTACATGCACCCACCCATGCACCCAGGCCCCGATAAGCCCGGGGACCGATATTAGCCCTTTTGGAAAGGGTTGATAGGTGTTTTTTTCTAGTTTAGGGATAAAGTCCGTGTTCCGCTTTTTATATTTTCGGGACAAATCCTAATTTTACATACACCCACTTCCCCACTCTCTCAGCAGGCCCCGATAAGCCAGGGACCGATATTAGCCCTTTGGGATAGGGTTGATAGGAGTTTTTCCCTATTTTAGCGGTAAAGTCCGTGTTCCGCTTTTTATATTTCCGGGACAAATACTAATTTTACATACACCCACTCCAGGCAGAACCCGATAAGCCAGGGACCGACATTAGCCCTTTGAGATAGAGTTGATAGGGGTTTTCCCCTATTTTAGAGGTAAAGTCCGTGTTCCGCTTTTTATATTTTCGAGACAAATCCTGATTTTACATACACCCATCTTCGGCCACCTCCGTGTCTCTTCGGTGACCTCCGTGACATCTTCAGTAACCTCCGTGTCTCTTCGGGCACCTCCGTGACATCTTCGGTCACCTCCGTGTCTCTTCGGTCACCTCCGTAACTACCCGACTGTTCCCGTGTAAACCCCGATGTACCCGGAACACACAGCTAAAGGTAAAAAAGAACAAGTGTGGACATGCCTTGATCTCGGGGAGCCAGGTGTTCGGCACGTGAGCTCACTCACGCAGACGCCAGACCAGGTGTTCACCGCAACATTGTAGCGAACGTGCAACAATGTTGCAATTCGGGGAGCCAGGTGTTCGGCACGTGACAACTGCAAGCAGACGACAGCGAAATTCTGGCGGGAAAAACCCCACAGACAGGCCAGTACATGGCCTATCATGTTCCCATGGACCTGACCGAAAAGACACAGACGTATCCTTCGCACCTCACCGAAAAAAACACGAAGGTGAACGACATTGTAGGGAAAAATCCCACAGACAGGTCAGTACATGTCCTATCAGGTTCACAGGTCACGCCCCATTCACCCAGACCGGAAGTTACGTCATACCGCACGTGATGGAAAAACCCCAACCCTAACATGTCTAAACATGATCCAAGGTCAAAGACAAGATGAAAGGATACAGGTCAACTCAAGTGCACTCAATGACCTTTGACCTCTGTCACGTGATATGCACATTTCTGAGGTCAAAGGTCAACTTGCGCTCTCCCGTGTTCTATATACCACTTTCGTGGCATGGAATACACCTTGGGACTGGCTTTTTTTCCAGCAAATGCTCGTGAGTTAATCGTGTATGGCCGATTCTACATCATAACCCATGAAGAATGAACACCATCTGACATTAATATCTTACTGTATGGTAATCCTGCTGGAAAACAAGATTTGCTATATAGTTAGAAGAATATAGATATTTTCGGCTGAAGGAAAAATAGGCATTTCTTCAGCTGATGACAACATATCTTGTCGAAATAATATTATGCTCTACTATTAGTAGTAAGCCTGTTTATGTATTATGTTATGGTTAATCAAGGATGGGATCATTCTCATGGCATCAGATTGTATGCGTCCTGCCCTATATACCGGAGTTATATACCGACAGTAAGGGGTTACGCGACTCTGGCAATGGCAAAATGTAGTGTGATAACCATAGAGGCAAACCTAATTTCATTGTTTCATTGTTCATAACTCTTTAAAACATGTTAAATTCGTCCGCATGTAATTTTCGCGTTTTTTGCAACTTATGTGGTACTCGTATAGTTTCGAGATCATTCGGTAGTGTTTAGCATGCACCAAACAGTTACCTCATATTCTTTTACTGGCGTCTGATCTAATTTTCATTCTTCCTTATTCCAGATTCCGAGAGCATTAAGTCAGTAAATTTTACAGGGTGTAAAGGGAATAAAAGGATATATCTTTCATATGCTAGTGCCAATCATACCATGTCTATGTAAACGACACCATAAAGAGAAATACCGGGTACAGACAGTCTACTGAATCATTTCGTATCAAACGGATGACTCTGAAAGTAGTTGTCGCGGTTGATAATACCCTGGTAATGAGAGAAAAAACCCCCGCATAACTTAACACGTGTGTGACAACACATTGGATTGACAATGTCAGTGTACCGGTTTTGTGAAGTTTTATAGAGCTAGGCAGAACTGTTCTACCGCGCGCCATTGATATCACCCTTGAACAATTAACCCGACCAGGCCTTTGGGGGGAGGGGAAGGGAGCGGGGAGGGGGCATTATGGCCTTCCTACCAAACTTTATACACTTATCTCCGCAACGAAAAAAGAATTGAGAGCTGAAACTCTGTGACTTTATATTTTATCATATTGCGACCATTCTGAGCCTATTTGCATAACCCGCGGAGCAGAGGCTCATTGATAACTTCCAAATGACGGCGATGTGTGGTACATGTACCAGAAAAAACGATGTTTTCGTCCTTTTTCTTCTAAATTCCTGCTTTTCTGTGAGGAAAAGGTAGCATGAACTATTTTATTCCACATTCTCTTGCGAAGAAAACACATAAATAAAAATGTTTATTTTACCCCCCAAAGAAAACCTTACCCCAAAATCGACCCAAAAACAACTTTTTGGAAAATGACGTCGTCAAAGCGACCATCTTGGATTTATTTCTCATTTTCTGATAGAATATGATCCAATGATATAGTGTTGTAAGTTGCAGCCCTCTGACTCGAGGGAAAGAAAAATATTTAGGGGGACCCGAAATGCCCCCCCCCCCCCCTACGGCCTGCAAAGGTCCCAAAACGCCCAGGAAAGGTAGGGTTAAGAAAGTAAGCACGGAAGCCAGTATGGTGACGAATTCGTCGCACTATCGCGCATAGGCAATGATGTGATGAGTTCGACAGTACGTTGGGATGGTACGACGATACGAAAGTACAAAGAGATGGTGAAATATACTGACACGTTGATACGATGCAGTATGACGTGATGGCACACTGTATCTCCATTTTATAATCGCAGCAAATCGTCGGTCCATCATATATTTTTTTAGTTTCGGCCAAACAGGGTGGGATATATACATGGCAAAATACATCACAGAATAGTGCACCATCAATAGGATGTGATATATACATGGTAAAATACATCACAGAATAGGACACCATCAATAGGGTGTGATATATACATGGTAAAATACATCATAGATTAGTGTACCATCAAAAGGGTGTGATATATACATGGTAAAATACATCACAAAATAGTGCACCATCAATAGGGTGTGATATATACATGGTAAAATACATCACAGAATAGGGCATCATCAATAGGGTGTGATCTATACATGGTAAAATACATCATAGATTAGTGTACCATCAAAAGGGTGTGATATATACATGGTAAAATACATCACAGAATAGTGCACCATCATTAGGGTGTGATATATACATGGTACAATACATCACAGAATAGTGCACCATCAACAGGGTGTGATATATACATGGTAAAATACATCACAGAGTAGGGCACCATCAATAGGGTGTGATATATACATGGTAAAATACATAACAGAATAGTGCACCATCAATAGGGTGTGATATATACATGGTAAAATACATCACAGAGTAGTGCACCATCAACAGGGTGTGATATAAGTAGTAGGGAGCCCGCAGATCCAGTATCGTTTTCCAGCGAAATAACTCTGTTTTGTGGAGGTCACGTGGAGGGGGCGCCACCAGGCCAAGAGACCAAAAACTACCTCCAACACAGGAGAGTTCCAATCTAGTGGGAGGTAACTCCGGGTCACTATAGTTCCGGCAAAGGGCCCCTGGGCATGTATTCATCCGCGGTGATGCGGTCTGCCGGTGATGCGGTCGCGGGAAAAAGCTTCCGCGGAGAAAAAGTAGTCCCCAGACTTCAAATACGCTGCATGGTCCGATTGGGTCGAGTGAGGTATCAAAGTGAAGCATTCGTGAAGGGGCATCCAGTCATGTGTGGGTGTATGTAAAATTAGGATTTTTTCCCGAAACTATAAAAAGCGGAACACGGACTTTACCCCTAAAATAGGGGAAAACCCCTATCAACCCTAGCCAAAAGGGCTAATATCGGTCCCCGGGATTATCGGGGTCTGCCTATCAAGTCAATGGGGTGGGTGCATGTAAAATTAGGATTTTTTCCCGAAACTATAAAAAGCGGAACACGGACTTTACCCCTAAAATAGGGGAAAACCCTTATCAACCCTAGCCAAAAGGGCTAATATCGGTCCCCGGGCTTATCGGGGCCTGCCTATCAAGTCGATGGGGTGGGTGCATGTAAAATTAGGATTTTTTCCCGAAACTATAAAAAGCGGAACACGGACTTTACCCCTAAAATAGGGAAAAACACCTATCAACTCTAGCCAAAAGGGCTAATATCGGTCCCCGGGCTTATCGGGGCCTGCCTATCAAGTCAACGGGGTGGGTGCATGTAAAATTAGGATTTTTTCCCGAAACTATAAAAAGCGGAACACGGACTTTACCCCTAAAATAGGGGAAAACCCCTATCAACCCTAGCCAAAAGGGCTAATATCGGTCCCCGGGCTTATTGGGACCTGCCTATCAAGTCAATGGGGTGGGTGCATGTAAAATTAGGATTTTTTCCCGAAACTATAAAAAGCGGAACACGGACTTTACCCCTAAAATAGGGGAAAACCCCTATCAACCCTAGCCAAAAGGGCTAATATCGGTCCCCGGGCTTATCGGGGCCTGCCTATCAAGTCAATGGGGTGGGTGCATGTAAAATTAGGATTTTTTCCCGAAACTATAAAAAGCGGATCACGGACTTTACCCCTACAATAGGGGTCTGTATTATACAATATAAGGGAAAATGCCTGTATGGGGTATGGGGATGGTCAATTTGTTTCGTGGGCTTTACTATGGCTTGTGGGGTCTCGTTTTTCTCGTTTCGGCAATAAAATGACAATGGGAAGGGTCCCGGAGCGAATCGGTGAAATTTTTGGAAAAAGTCACCGAGGTCTGCATATAGTCCATACTGGTTATATGGTGGTATAGGTTCAACCTGGGAAATTCACACACGTTCATTGTGATATGGGTTGTGGGGTCTCGTTTTTCACGTCTCGTCATTTAGAACACAATGGGAGGGGTCCCGGAGCGAATCGGTGAAATTTTTGGGAAAAGTGCCGGGTAGGCCTGTATATAGGCCTATAGGCCTATATTTCATCCTGAGAAATTCACACACGTTCATTGTGATATGGGTTGCTTGGATTTGTTTTTCACGTCTCGTCATTTGGAACACGATGGGAAGGGTCTCGGAGCGCAACGGTGAAATTTTTGAAAAAGTACCATATAGCCCATGTAGTCCCATACTGGCTATATGGGGGTATAGGTTCAACCTGAGAAATTCACATACGTTCATTGTGATATGGGCTGTTTGGATTTGTTTTTCACGTCTCGTCATTTAGAACACGATGGGAAGGGTCCCGGAGCGAAACGGTGAAATTTTTGGAAAAAGTTCACCGAGGCCTGGGTAGGCCCATAGGCCTATACTGCATGGCTATGGGGGTATAGGCCCATACGGGGTGGACGTTTTGGGGTCTAGGTGAGCCCCTAATGATCCTATGATGTCGTATGAGGTCTTATTTTGAAGCTCTCGTGGAGGAGCATCCGACTGGACTAATGGTTCGTCCGTTTTCAATAGTCTGCGCATGCGCAGTCTGGCCGTAGTATAGAAAGCAGGCATGTTGGTGGGTATGTGGGTGTGTGTTTGGGGTAGAGATGGACCGCTATGGGTCCGAATGGGTCGTGGAAGGTGTCAAAGTGAAGCTTGTGTGGGTTAGAGTCAGAATGGCGTGTTTTTAAGTGCAAGTCGCGTCAATCTGCGCATGCGCAGTTGGTTGTAGTAAGTAAAGTGGCCATTTTGGGGCAGTACAGGAAGGTATTTGGGGTCGAGATGGACCATCCTTGGTCCGAATGCGTCCTGGGAGGTGTCATGTTGTAGCTCTCGGGGTATAGACCCCGATTTGAGGGATGTTCACGTCATCTGTGACGACATTGGTGACGTCATCAGTACGAGTAGTAGCCAAAGTGAACATTTTGGGGCAGGGAAGGAAGGTATTTGGGGTAGAGATGGACCATCCTTGGTCCGAATGCGTCCTGGGAGGTGTCATGTTGTAGCTCTCGGGGTGTACAGCCCCATTTGAGGGATGTTCCCGTTATCTGTGACGTCATCGGTGACGTCATCAGTACGAGTAGTAGCGAAAGTGGGCATTTTAGGAAAGTGCAGGAAGATATTTGTTGTAGAGATGGACCCTCCTTGGTCCGAATGTGTCGTGTGGGGTGTCATTTTGTAGCTCTCGGGATGTAGACCCCGATTTGAGGAATGTTCACAGCATCTTTGACGTCATCGGTGACGTCATCAGTACGAGTAGTAGCGAAAGTGGGAATTTTGGGGCAGTGAAGGAAGGTATTTGGTGTAGAGATGGACCATCCTTGGTCCGAATGCGTCCTGTGGGGTGTCATCTTGTAACCTTCGGGGTGGAGACCACGATTTTAAGGGATGTCCACAGCATCTGTGACGTCATTGGTGACGTCATTAGTACGAGTAGTAGCGAAAGTGGGCATTTTGGGGCAGTGCAGGAGGGTATTTGGTGTAGAGATGGACCATCCATATCTGTCATGCGTATTATACAGTATCTGTCCTGTATTATACCAATCTGTGCTGTATTATACTATATCTGTCCTGTATTGTACCATATATGTCCTGTATTATACCAAATCTGTGCTGTATTATACAATATTTGCCCTCTATTATACCATATCTGTGCTGTATTATACCATATCTGTCCTGAAGTACACCATATCTGTGCTGTATTATGCAATATCTGTGCTGTATTATGCAATATCTGTCCCGTGTTATACAATATCTGTCTGGTATTATAGCAAATATGTCCTGTATTGTACCATATTTGTCCTGTATTATACAATATATGTTCTGTATTATACCAAATCTGTGCTGTATTATACAGTATCTGTCCTGTATTATACCAAATCCGTGCTGTATTATACCATATGTTTCCTGTATTGTACCATATATGTCCTGTATTATACATTATATGTTCTGTATTATACAATTGGATAGCGGTTGTCGTGAATAACAACAAGTTCAGCAATGTTTATATAGTTTATTATCCCCAATGTTACATCATACCCAGGCTGGGGGAGCCGCCCTGGGTATGTTTAGTATGTTCACAGCAAAACAAATTGAAATATCAAACACCATGTTTTATTATTTAACGCACCGTCACATTAGGTACAAGTGTTTACTGAGCTCAAGTCAACGATCAGCATGTAGACATAGAGAGTATGTGCGGCATGTTATGGTATTCATCAGTGCACGGGTGACGCATTCAACCGATGGCGGTGGTCGGTCAGCTTGGTAAGGAAAAACGTGACATTGGTTACCCTCTCTACCACCCATTGTGTGTTGGGGCGTTGACGATGTGCCCATCTCAAGGCATCCACGGTGTCCAGTATCTCCAGCATCGTCTCTAGTGACCTTCGGTTAATGATGGTGAACGGCTGGTCAGACACATAGATATTATTGCCGGGATAATAATACCGTAACTGGTCCGTCTTTTTGTGACGTAAGATGTACCCGAAAGCGACATTCAATTTGAAGGCTGTAGTTTGATCTTTGAAGATGGCTTCCACGTAGCTGCGTAGACGGGTGAGGTTGGTCAGTGGGAAATTGTAAATATCTTGAATAGGGCCATGAGGGTGGAAACAGTGCCGTGTCATGGACCAATGGCGCCGATCGATGTCATTCACTGGATGGTTGTCCTGTAAGAGATCGCCCAGAAAATGTTCGATGTTGTCAGGCGTATGACTCGAAACCGTAACGCTGGGGTCCGGCTGGATATCCAGGCTCTTCAGAACTGTGGGTATAGGTGGGCTCTCCTTCATCGCATCACCAGTGGCGTTCGTCTCTCCGGGCTTATCTTCACTGGGTCTGACCTTCCGCGGCTCCTCTTCAGTAGGAAGTTGTCGCTCATGGCATGGTACCGGGGCATGAATCAAACGTTGGTGTCGCAGCAACTGACTGGTCCGTTTGAAAAGCCGACCACAATCCTCGCATGGACGCTTGGGTGGCCCATGAATTGAACGTTCATGGCGCAGTAAAGCATCTTCCCGATTAAATGACCGTGCGCAGGTTATACAAGTATACAGTCCGTCGTTGTGGGTGGCCGTGTCGTGGCGACGTAAATTGTCTAGAGTAAACTGCTTCTGGCAATTTGTGCAAGTGAACATCTTGGTGGTTGACAGAGTGTCTGATGAAACGGCCAGGCCGCTTTCCTTTTATAGCACGCTAGCTGGTGAACTATTTTTAGCACACTCAGTTCAACTACCCCAAGTCGAGGACCGAGATGTACTGGTGTACGACTGAGCCGCATTGCGCGCGCGCGTGTGTGTGTGTGTGTGTGTGTGTGTGTCTGTGTGTGTGTGTGTGTGTGCAGTGGATTTTACATCCGGGATCTTGTCAACATGCGGGTTTCCAAGTGGGGTTTTCCCGTCGTTCCTCCGTCTTCCATCCGGGTACTGTGGTTTTACATCCGGGTCCTCAGCTTGCATCCAGGTTTTTCATGAGCCACATTGCGTACGTGTGTGTGTTTGTGTTTGAGTCCAATCGTGCACCATGTCGAATCACGTTCTCTCCGAAAACTTCCTCATTGCATCAATATGCTCAGATCCATTCAATATAAACACAACCAAGGGACATCAACACCAACAGGCACATTGCGTAATACACGTTTTATTATCCTCACAGCACCACCACCACCACTACCACCACCACCACCACCTAGCGTTGCCGCCGTCAACGATCAGCGTATAGACATATAGAGTATGTATGGCATGTTTTGGTATTCATCAGTGCATGGGTGAAGCATTCAGCCTATGGTGTAGTCGGTCAGCTTGGTGACGAAAAACGTGACATTGGTCATCCTCTCTACGACCCACTGGGTGTTGGGGCGTTGTTGTTGGGCCCATTCCAAGGGTTCCACGGTGTCCAGTTTCTCCAGCATCGTCTCTAGCGACGTCTTATCCGTGATGGTAAAGGGTTGGTCAAATACCCGGATGCTACTGCTCGGGTAAAAGTATCGGACTTGGTCTGCCTCCTTATGCTGTAGCACATAACCAAACGCCAGATTCAACTTGAAGGTCGTACTTTGATCGTTGAAGATGGCTTCCACGTGGCTGCGTAGATGGGCGAGGTCGGTCAGTCGGAAATTGTAGATATCTTGAATAGGGCGATGACGGTGGAAGCAGTGCCGGATCATGGGCCAATGGCGCCGATAGATGTCACTCACTGGATGATCGTCGTGTAACAGATCGCTAGGAACATTTATGGGTTCGTCGGCGAAGTGTACTTTGCCCTCTACGTCGTACAAAATCTGGCTCAAGGTCTTGTCGTCGGAATTTGACGGTTGAATTAGGGCGACATCATCATCATCGGCCCTCATGCGATGGGTGGGAGTTCCCTCTGTCTCGATACTGGTGCCTACGGGCTTCTCTACCAGCAAACGTGGCTGCGGAACAGGGTGTCGTGTGCGTTGGTGTCGCAGCAACTGACTGGTCAGTTTGAAAAGCCGACCACATTCTTCGCATGGACGCTTGGGTACTTCATGGCGTGCACGTGTGTGGCGCTGTAAATGATCCGGGCGCTGAAACGACAGTGTACATATCGTACAGCTATACCGGGCGGTTCCTTCGTGCTTGGTAGCCTCATGGCGGCGCAAGTCGTGCAGACGAGTGAATGATTTCGAGCACGTAGTACAAGTGAACATCTTGGTGGTTGACAGAGTGTCTGATGAAACGGCCAGGCCGCTTCCCTTTTACAGCACGCTAGCTGGTGATCTATTTTTAGCACACTCTACCCCAAGTCGAGGATCGAGACTGGTGTACTGGTGTACGACCGTTCACGTGACAAGAATTGACCTTTGACCCCTGCGCGCGCTAACAATACCGGATAAAAATTGCGCGCAGGGGTCAAAGGTCAATTCCGATCACGTGAACGGAAGCGGAAGTGACCTCACAGAGGTCATATGCAAATTATTGAGGTCAGCAGGTGTCCAAAACCCGACTGTAAGATGGGACCCGGATGTAAAACCACAGTACCCGGATGGAAGACGGAGGAACGACGGCAAAAACCCACTTGGAAACCCGGATGTTGACAAGATCCCGGATGTAAAATCCACAGCCCACATACACACACACACACACACACACACACGCGCGCGCGCGCCCAATGCGGCTCAGTCGTACACCAGTACACCAGTCTCGATCCTCGACTTGGGGTAGAGTGTGCTAAAAATAGATCACCAGCTAGCGTGCTATAAAAGGGAAGCGGCCCGGCCGTTTCATCAGACACTCTGTCAACCACCAAGATGTTCACTTGTACTACGTGCTCGAAATCATTCACTCGTCTGCACGACTTGCGCCGCCATGAGGCTACCAAGCACGAAGGAACCGCCCGGTATAGCTGTACGATATGTACACTGTCGTTTCAGCGCCCGGATCATTTACAGCGCCACACACGTGCACGCCATGAAGTACCCACGCGTCCATGCGAAGAATGTGGTCGGCTTTTCAAACTGACCAGTCAGTTGCTGCGACACCAACGCACACGACACCCTGTTCCGCAGCCACGTTTGCTGGTAGAGAAGCCCGTAGGCACCAGTATCGAGACAGAGGGAACTCCCACCCATCGCATGAGGGCCGATGATGCTGATGTCGCCCTAATTCAACAGTCAAATTCCGACAAGACCTTGAGCCAGATTTTGTACGACGTAGAGGGCAAAGTACACTTCGCGGACGAACCCATAAATGTTCCTAGCGATCTGTTACACGACGATCATCCAGTGAGTGACATCTATCGGCGCCATTGGCCCATGATCCGGCACTGCTTCCACCGTCATCGCCCTATTCAAGATATCTACAATTTCCGACTGACCGACCTCGCCCATCTACGCAGCCACGTGAAAGCCATCTTCAACGATCAAACTACGGCCTTCAAGTTGAATCTGGCGTTTGGTTATGTGCTACAGCATAAGGAGGCAGACCAAGTCCGATACTTTTACCCGAGCAGTAGCATCCGGGTATTTGACCAACCCGTTACCATCACGGATAAGACGTCGCTAGAGACGATGCTGGAGAAACTGGACACCGTAGATCCCTTGGAATGGGCCCAACAACAACGCCCCAACACCCAGTGGGTCGTAGAGAGGATGACCAATGTCACGTTTTTCGTCACCAAGCTGACCGACTACACCATAGGCTGAATGCTTCACCCATGCACTGATGAAAACCATAACATGCCATACGTACTCTATGTGTCTATACGCTGATCGTTGACGGCGGCAACGCTAGATGGTGGTGGTAGTGGTGGTGGTGGTGCTGTGAGGATAATAAAACGTGTATTACGCAGTGTGCCTGTTGGTGTTGATGTCTCTTGGTTGTGTTTATATTGAATGGATCTGAGCATATTGATGCAATGAGAGGAAGTTTTTGGAGAGAACGTAATTCGACATGGTGCACGATTGGACTCAAACACAAACACACACACGTACGCAATGTGGCTCATGAAAAACCTGGATGCAAGCTGAGAACCCGGATGTAAAACCACAGTACCCGGATGGAAGACGGAGGAACGACGGGAAAACCCCACTTGGAAACCTGGACGTTGACAAGATCCCGGCTGTAAATTCCACTGCCCCCCCCCACACACACACACACACACGCGCGCGCGCAATGCGGCTCAGTCGTACAACAGTACATCTCGGTCCTCGACTTGGGGTAGTTGAACTGAGTGTGCTAAAAATAGATCACCAGCTAGCGTGCTATAAAAGGAAAGCGGCCTGGCCGTTTCATCAGACACTCTGTCAACCACCAAGATGTTCACTTGCACAACTTGCTAGAAGCAGTTTACTCGTCTAGACAATTTACGTCGCCACGACACGGCCACCCACAACGACGGACTGTATACTTGTATAACCTGCGCACGGTCATTTAATCGGGAAGATGCTTTACTGCGCCATGAACGTTCAATTCATGGGCCACCCAAGCGTCCATGCGAGGATTGTGGTCGGCTTTTCAAACTGACCAGTCAGTTGCTGCGACACCAACGTTTGATTCATGCCCCGGTACCATGGCATGAGCGACAACTTCCTACTGAAGAGGAGCCGCAGAAGGTCAGACCCAGTGAAGATAAGCCCGGGGAGATGAACGCCACTGGTGATGCGATGAAGGAGAGCCCACCTATACCCACAGTTCAGAAGAGCCTGGATATCCAGGAGGACCCCAGCGTTACGGTTTCGAGTCATACGCCTGACAACATCGATCATTTTCTGGGCGATCTCTTACAGGACAACCATCCAGTGAGTGACATCGATCGGCGCCATTGGTCCATGACACGGCACTGTTTCCACCCTCATGGCCCTATTCAAGATATTTACAATTTCCCACTGACCAACCGCACCCTTCTACGCAGCTACGTGGAAGCCATCTTCAAAGATCAAACTACGGCCTTCAAATTGAATGTCGCTTTCGGGTACATCTTACGTCACAAAAAGACGGACCAGTTACGGTATTATTATCCCGGCAATAATATCTATGTGTCTGACCAGCCGTTCACCATCATTAAACGAAGGTCACTAGAGACGATGCTGGAGATACTGGACACCGTGGATGCCTTGAGATGGGCACATCGTCAACGCCCCAACATACAATGGGTGGTAGAGAGGGTAACCAATGTCACGTTTTTCCTTACCAAGCTGACCGACCACCGCCATCGGTTGAATGCGTCACCCGCGCACTGATGAATACCATAACATGCCGCACATACTCTCTATGTCTACATGCTGATCGTTGACTTGAGCTCAGTAAACACTTGTACCTAATGTGACGGTGCGTTAAATAATAAAACATGGTGTTTGATATTTCAATTTGTTTTGCTGTGAACATACTAAACATACCCAGGGCGGCTCCCCCAGCCTGGGTATGATGTAACATTGGGGATAATAAACTATATAAACATTGCTGAACTTGTTGTTATTCACGACAACCGCTATCCGATTGTATAATACAGAACATATATGGTACAATACAGGAAACATATGGTATAATACAGCACAGATTTGGTATAATACAGGACAGATACTGTATAATACAGCACAGATTTGGTATAATACAGAACATATGTTGTATAATACAGGACAAATATGGTACAATACAGGACATATTTGCTATAATACAAGACAGATATTGTATAACACGGGACAGATATTGCATAATACAGCACAGATATTGCATAATACAGCACAGATATGGTGTAATTCAGGACAGATATGGTATAATACAGCACAGATATGGTATAATAGAGGGCAAATATTGTATAATACAGCACAGATTTGGTATAATACAGGACATATATGGTACAATACAGGACAGATATAGTATAACACAGCACAGATTGGTATAATACAGGACAGATACTGTATAATACGCATGACAGATATGGATGGTCCATCTCTACACCAAATACCCTCCTGCACTGCCCCAAAATGCCCACTTTCGCTACTACTCGTACTGATGACGTCACCAATGACGTCACAGATGCTGTGGACATCCCTTAAAATCGTGGTCTCCACCCCGAAGGTTACAAGATGACACCCCACAGGACGCATTCGGACCAAGGATGGTCCATCTCTACACCAAATACCTTCCTTCACTACCCCAAAATTCCCACTTTCGCTACTACTCGTACTGATGACGTCACCGATGACGTCAAAGATGCTGTGAACATTCCTCAAATCGGGGTCTACACCCCGAGAGCTACAAAATGACACCTCCCAGGACGCATTCGGACAAAGGATGGTCCATCTCTACCCCAAATACCTTCCTTCCCTGCCCCAAAATGCCCACTTTCGCTACTACTCCTACTGATGACGTCACCGATGACGTCACAGATGCTGTGGGCATCCCTTAAAATCGTGGTCTCCACCCCGAAGGTTACAAGATGACACCCCACAGGACGCATTCGGACCAAGGATGGTCCATCTCTACACCAAATACCTTCCTTCACTACCCCAAAATTCCCACTTTCGCTACTACTCGTACTGATGACGTCACCGATGACGTCAAAGATGCTGTGAACATTCCTCAAATCGGGGTCTACACCCCGAGAGCTACAAAATGACACCTCCCAGGACGCATTCGGACCAAGGATGGTCCATCTCTACCCCAAATACCTTCCTTCCCTGCCCCAAAATGCCCACTTTCGCTACTACTCCTACTGATGACGTCACCGATGACGTCACAGATGACGTGAACATCCCTCAAATCGGGATGTACACCCCGAGAGCTACAAGATAACACCTCCCACGATACAATCGGACCAAGGATGGTCCATCTCGACCCCAAATACCTTCCTGTACTGCCCCAAAACGGCCACTTTACGTACTACAACCAACTGCGCATGCGCAGATTGACGCGACTTGCACTTAAAAACACGCCATTCTGACTCTACCCCACACAAGCTTCACTTTGACACCTTCCACGACCCATTCGGACCCATAGCGGTCCATCTCTACCCCAAACACACACCCACATACCCCCCAACATGCCTGCTTTCTATACTACGGCCAGACTGCGCATGCGCAGACTATTGAAAATGGACGAACCATTAGTCGATACATTACAAACTCCACGGGAGCTTCAAAATAAGACCTCATACGACACCATAGGAGCATAAGGGGCTCACCTAGACCCCAAAACGTTCACCCCTTATGGGCCTATACCTCCATAGCCATGCAGCATAGGCCTATGGGCCTACCCAGGCCTCGGTGAACTTTTTCGAAAAATTTCACCGCTTCGTTCCGGGACCCTTCCCATCGTGTTCTAAATGACGAGACGTGAAAAACAAATCCAAACAGCCCATATCACAATGAACGTATGTGAATTTCCCAGGTTGAACCTATACCCCCATATAGCCAGTATGGGACTATATGGGCTATATGGTACTTTTCCAAAAATTTCACCGTTGCGCTCCGAGACCCTTCCCATCGTGTTCTAAATGACGAGACGTGAAAAACAAATCCAAGCAACCCATATCACAATGAACGTGTGTGAATTTCCCAGGTTGAACCTATACCCCCGTATAGCCAGCCTATAGGCCTATATACAGGCCTACCCGGTACTTTTCCCAAAAATTTCACCGATTCGCTCCGGGACCCCTCCCATTGTGTTCTAAATGACGAGACGTGAAAAACGAGACCCCACAACCATATCACAATGAACGTGTGTGAATTTCCCAGGTTGAACCTATACCCCCATATAGCTAGTATGGACTATATGCAGACCTCGGTGACTTTTCCCAAAAATTTCACCGATTCGCTCCGGGACCCTTCCCATTGTCATTTTCTTTGCGAAACGAGAAAAACGAGACCCCACAAGCCATAGTAAAGCCCACGAAAAAAATTGACCATCCCCATACCCCATACAGGCATTTTCTCTTATATTGTATAATACAGACCCCTGTTGTAGGGGTAAAGTCCGTGTTCCGCTTTTTATAGTTTCGGGAAAAAAATCCTAATTTTACATGCTCCCACCCCATTGACTTGATAGGCAGGGCCCGATAAGCCCGGGGACCGATATTAGCCCTTTTGGCTAGGGTTGATAGGGGTTTTCCCCTATTTTAGGGGTAAAGTCCGTGTTCCGCTTTTTATAGTTTCGGGGAAAAATCCTAATTTTACATGCACCCACCCCATTGACTTGATAGGCAGGCCCCGATAAGCCCGGGGACCGATATTAGCCCTTTTGGCTAGGGTTGATAGGGGTTTTCCCCTATTTTAGGGGTAAAGTCCGTGTTCCGCTTTTTATAGTTTCGGGGACAAATCCTAATTTTACATGCACCCACCCCATTGACTTGATAGGCAGGTCCCAATAAGCCCGGGGACCGATATTAGCCCTTTTGGCTAGGGTTGATAGGTGTTTTCCCCTATTTTAAGGGTAAAGTCCGTGTTCCGCTTTTTATAGTTTCGGGAAAAAATCCTAATTTTACATGCACCCACCCATGACTGGATGCCCCTTCACGAATGCTTCACTTTGATACCTCACTCGACCCAATCGGACCATGCAGCGTATTTGAAGTCTGGGGACTACTTTTTCCCGCGACCGCATCACCGCCAGACCGCATCACCGCAGATGAATACATGCCCAGGGGCCCTTTGCCGGAACTATAGTCACCCAGAGTTACCTCCCCCTAGATTGGAACTCTTCTGTGCTGGAGGTAGTTTTTGGTCTCTTGGCCTGGTGGCGCCCCCTCCTCCACGTGACCTCCACAAAACAGAGTTATTTCCCTGGAAAATAATAGGCTTCGTCCCGTCTCCCTACTACTTATGTTATACCTACGTATGTTATACCTACGCTTCTTCAGAACTGTATGTAGTTTAGAAGGTCCGGTGAATGGAGCCGAGTATTTAGTTTCAAATTAGACATGGGAGAGGTAGTCCTGCGTTCCATTCACATCCATGGTTATCGCGAGGAATGAAGTAAAAAAACAAAAAGTTCCTCATATAGAAGATGTGTGAAGGCGGAAAATATAGGCAATCAGATCAAAAGCAAAATAGTATATTTCAGCATTTTTTATTCACATTCATTTATTCATTTTGCGATACAGGTTTTAGAAGGATTCATATGTGTTATACAATATCTGCACATAACAATCATTATGACAGTAATTAACAAATATATCGGACAGTAAGCCCCAACTAACTGTAATGAAAAGTATAGACAAAAATGTCCACATGTGTGTGATTTGTGTCCTTGAAATTGAACGTTATTATACGTGAAAGATTGACAATTATTCTCCAGAAACTCCAGAGTCAAAAGTATAACGTTTGGGGGGATGTCTCCATGGAAATAAAACAGGTATTTATGATATAGTCGCATTGTCCGGGAATACTCTTTCGATATATGATTCTAGATGTGGATCCGAATGTGTCGCGCAGAGTAACTCCTCAGTGTTCACTGGTGATCGTACATGTAGATGGGGAAGGAATTCAGCGCATACAACGTAGTTTATACTTTCAGGCAGTGCCTCTCCAAATGTTACCTGCAGTCGTTCGTCGACTTTGCGTGCAAATTATTAATCGTTTTTAGATCCAAATGATGGTTCTAAAATAAACGCGTACAATGCGTATCCTTTGTGAAAGTCGTCTGTCTCGATCTCATTCCAAAAATCTGTCTTTCCAATGGCGTTAAACAAACTGTGATATGCCGAGATACATTTAGATTTCTTTTGATGTGTCTCCAATTTTGCATGGAGGGACGGCCTGGTTCGGTTACTCCATCGACATATTGGTCAAATTAAAATGACGCAAGTTGAACAGGTTGGCTTTATATTCTCCATTCACTGCTTTTGATGTGACGAATCCAATTATCAATCTGGAAGGAGTTCTTGGTTGAAGCATATTATTCCAATTGTACATAACCTGTCCAGCTGGTATGGTAGACATTCGAACCTCTCTCCGGGTAAACGGGTACTTCTCAGTAGTTTCTAGTTGAGCTCGAGTATGACCCAACATAATAGTGAGGATCATACGAACTTTTAATACTTTGAAGTGAATATCCTCTTTTAGGACTTTATAAGCTTGGTTTTTCTCAGGTGACATGAAGATAAACGGCCTGCGATAGGGCTCAGTATAATTTGACGTTCAAACTTTCGAATAGGGTCCGCTCTTATAGATTTGAAAATCTATCTGGATGATTTGTGGAATGCATAGTGTATAGTTGCGCTGAAAGTTTTCATTTCTCCTCCACAATTCACCATTGTTTGAATGTAAGTTTTTTTTATGCGAAGTCGGTGGAATTGGAGGTTATCAGTTCTCGCTGCATCGTGACATCTATTTGTTGTCTTTTATTGCGAGGAGAGGTCCATCCTTCTGCACTACTTTGGATTTAACGTATAGTCTAATATGTCTAAGATCCGTATTTGACTTTAAAACGAAAACTCTACCGGGGCATTTGTGATTTGTGAAGATGGTCTAACCTATACAAGATACATTCGCTCCACCACCAATTTTTTAAGGAAAAGATAAGATAATCCCTAGACTGAGTTTCCGTTAGTTCGGATAATTCCAGATTATGAAATGAAGGGGTGTATTTCCACCAATGATATGCGCTTTTATAAATTTGGTGCCGGGTTTTACGCAACCTCCAGACAGGGTTATCTCCCCTTCTGCCAGTCGATCGACCCTGCCCGCAGTCAATTTACATATAGCCATGTTCCAAAACATTTCACAAAACCTGAATTTTACCAGCCAAAAGCATTCCTTATCCACATACTAAATACAAGGATATATAATTTTGCAGAAGTGAATGTGCGGGACCATTTAATTCCGACAAACCAAGCATCGCTGATTTGTTTTAAACAAACGACCGTTAGCCTTGATGTGGGCCAAATGTTGTTGTTGTTGAGCAGTTATTTAATTACCCGTAGTCACCAAATGTTTGTTGTCTTTTGTCTGCCACATCCCCCAGATGTGCTGCAGTTGATTAATTCTGGTTAATTCAAGTTGTCGCGAAACAGAGCAGTTCGGATAATCTCGCACTTTTAATCTCCGACAGAGGCTACATGGCTTGGTGAAGACTCACTGTGCGGAGACTGTCAATAATTTACTGAGGGCAGGGTCGATCGACTGGCAGGATAACCCTGTTTGGAGGTTGCGTAATATCCGGTACCAAATTTGTAAAATCGCATATCATTGGTCGAAATAATAAGAAGGCATAAATTTACGACTTACGGCTAAATGAATTACAGGCATCCTGTAAATACGAATTATGGCAGGCTCGTCGATTTTATACCATGTTACAAAATAACTACAGGCATCCTGTAAATACGAATTATGGCAGGCTTGGCATTTTATACCATGGTATATATTATTTACAGGTATCCTGTAAATACGAAATGTGGTAGGCTTGGCGATTTTACACCATGGTACAAAATAATTACAGGCATCCTGTAAATACGAATTATGGCAGGCTTGGCATTTTATACCATGGTACAAAATAATTACAGGCATCCTGTAAATACGAATTATGGCAGGCTTGGCATTTTAAACCATGGTATATATTATTTACAGGGATCCTGTAAATGACGAATTGTGGTAGGGATGGCCAACCATAACCGTTACCATTCATGTCGCACCTTGTGGCTGTCGCTTGGGGGCCCTCGTCGGTCGACAGAAGATGTGTGTAAAAGTATAGTTTTGTATGTTGGCGGATAGTGGAGTTCGCGTGAATGTCATAGAAGCCCGCTGTCAAACGCATAATTGGCACCAGTGATTTGCAACGGTTGTTGCTCACCGTATTGTACTTCTTGATGTTTTTCGTGGTGTGGGTTGTTCTGTGTAGATTGTTCTTTCTATTTTCTCGTCACGAGTCATGGTGGACCTCTATTTGGTGTCTAAGATGGGGGTCATCGTTCTTGGTCGTCCGGTCTTGTACTTCCGGTGCGGTTCTATTGGGAATGCGCACCGCTATTGTTGTAAGAAATGTCACATTGGGTATGGCCCTGACGTTGAGTGTATTAGTGAGATGAATAAACTGTCTGTCGTGACAGTTTTGAAGTTATTTCTATGTAACATGTTTTATCTAATGCCATGTGTTGTCTGGTGTCATGTGTTATCAGTTGTCTTAGAGAGATTATGATTGTGTAAGCTACTCACAGCTGGTATTAATTAGAAGGTGTTACCCAAATCGCACAACGGATATGTTTATCATGGCTATCTATACCATTCATATTTAGCATTGCACCCTGCTCCCTTCACATTTCTCAATGCACCCGTTATCTTAATCTTTGACCTTATGACTTCCTTTCCGGTGATCACGTGATTCATATTACAACCAATACCATTGTCATTTCACCCTATACCCTCTTCATTTCTCACTGCACCCTATACCCTTCTCATTTCTCATTGTTCTCTGCTCCTTGCACATTGCACCCGTGATTTCAATCTTTGACCTTGATGTTTGCCCTTGATCTTTGATCTTTGCCTTTGACCTGATCACCACGGTGATTACGCCATTTCACGGGATTACGTCACTTCCTGTGATTAAGACATTTCCGGTGATTACGTAGTTTTTGGTGATTAGGTCATTTTCATAGGGTCACTTCACTTCCGGTGTACGCCACTGCTCCCTGCACCCTTCACATTTCACATGTGGTGATTATACATTTTTTACACTATGAACCAAATTGTATGCTTGTCTGATGTCTTGGCTGAAACTCTCTTACTTCAAAACAAAACTCTCTTACTTCAAAACAAATACTGCGTTCTTGGGACATGGACATATGAATTCAAAAACAAAGGCTATGAGAGACCGCTCCCATCGTGCTTTTCGTGGCGAGACGAGAAAAACAAGACCAAACAACCCATAGTAGAATAAAAAAAAATGACCACCCCCCTCCCCATACCCCATACAGGCATTTTCCCGTATATGGTATAATACATATAATTGTAGGGGTAAAGTCCGTGTTCCGCTTTTTATATTTTCGGGACAAATCCTAAATTTACATACACCCACCCGATTGACTTGATAGGCAGGCCCCGATAAGCCCGGGGACCGATATTAGCCCTTTGGGATAGGGTTGATAGGAGTTTTCCCTTATTTTAGGGGTAAAGTCCGTGTTCCGCTTTTTATATTTTCGGAGACAAATCCTAATTTTACATACACCCACCCATGACTGGATGGCGCTGGAGGAGCGCTTCAGGAATTTTTGGTGATTACGTCATTTTCATAGGTTCACTTCACTTCCGGTGTACGCCACTGCTCCCTGCACCCTTCACATTTCACATGTGGTGCTGTACATTTTGTTTACACTATTATAGACAATTCATTAAATGAACCAAATTGTATGCTTGTCTGATGTCTTGGCTGAAACTCTCTTACTTCAAAACAAAACTCTCTTACTTTAAAACAAATACTGCGTTCTTGGGATATGGACATATGAATTCAAAAACAAAGGCTATCTCTGTAAGTCGATCAAATATGGGCATATTCGATGAGGTCACGACTGCAATTCGGAAATCCTAACAGATCCTAATAATAACACGACAGGTCTTCCATACCAAGGGATGAAGCAGGTTTCCAACGGACGGCGATCCTGACAGAACGAATCTATCGGTCGCACCTGCCAGACATCAGCATATCTGTGACGATTCCTACGCTGACAAATGGTGGGATCTAAGTTGATGATTGTCATACCGATTATCATCTACCTTTATCATTATTGTACTCATTTGTTGGTGGGATGTTGACTTGAAAGCTATTGGAAGGACGATGGAAGAATCAATATTTGCGATTCGTGGACACAGTACATGGATCGGAATTACTTAAAACCAAATGAATACGTCAGTTCAGTTATTGGATATACCGGTAGTGATGACAGTATAGCCGATGTAATTTGTGTGGATGGGGCGAATGAAACGCAAGGTATTGGCCACTAACATGGTCATATCTTGCGAATCGGACGTCGCCTAGATCGCCCTCATCCAATATATAAAGGCAATCTGGTAAAATATAGATGTTATCAAGATATCACAGATACAGTTCTGGTTAGTATATTGTCAATTTTTCCAGGGTGTGGAAAATGGAATTTCCTACATCACAAAATATGGATAAATAGCATCGCCATGGATGCAGAGATGGCGTAATTTTGTATCAACAGCGGTTGTGGTTGGTCTGGTGCTATTGAGTAGTCTTCATTGATTGGTGGTAGGAGAAACCGGTTTCATTTCACCTTCAGTTCCTTCCTGTAAAGTTTGCTCAGCTATATCGACTACAAAACGTGCTCAAACGATGTCTTCTCGCCCAGTTTGCAGATATGGAAGAAAGGTGTAGAAAACAGCATATTTTACTAATGGATTTTACGGTGTCTTTAGAGGATGACCGGACATTCGAGGTGTGGCAGAGAGTATTACGGCCCTAAGATGGTCAATCGTTCTGGTCAGTGTGAATTCATCCAGATGACTAATCTTGTCTCTTCGTCATCCCACTTCGTCTGTATGATTGCTGGCCTTGTTCTGCCGCTGTTGTTGACGAAAGCCGAGAGTGCGGGCACCAGCAGTTTCATTCAAATCGGTATGTATAATGTTGTTTTTGTACTGTTTGAAAAATTAATTAATATGTTAATGGCGCTATGACTCACTTCCACGAGGTAATGGAGTATCGTTATTGTATGGAGTATAGCTTCGGATATATAGCCTATATGTAATATTAAAAAATCCATCCTTTTCTAAGGATCATCTGTATTCACGGCGCTGGTAAAAACTTTTTCCTTCAGACCGACCTAGATATCCACATATCGTATTACTTGAGACCGACATCGATATCCACATAACTTTTTTCTTGAGAACGACCTCGATATTCACATAACTTATTACTTCAGACCGACCTCGATATCCACAAAACGTGTTACTTCAGACCGACAACGATATCCACATAACGTGTTACTCCAGACCGACCTCGATATCCACATAATTTATTACTCGAGACCAACCTCGATATCCACATAACTTTTCCACATAACTTATTACTTCAGACCGACCTCGATATCCACAAAACCTGTTACTTCAGACCGACCACGATATCTACATAACGTGTTACTCCAGTCCGACCTCGATATCCGCGTAACGTGTTACTTCAAACCTACCTCGATATCCACATAACGTGTTACGTCAGACCGTCCTCGATATGGACATAACGTGTTACTTCAAACCTACCTCTATATCCACATAACGTGTTACTTCATACGGACCTCGATATGGACATAACGTGTTACTCCAGTCCGACCTCGATATCCGCGTAACGTGTTACTTCAAACCTACCTCGATATTCACATAACGTGTTACGTCAGACCGTCCTCGATATCCACATAACGTGTTACTTCAGACCGACCTCTATATCCACATAACGTGTTACTTCATACGGACCTCGATATGGACATAACGTGTTACTTCAGACCGACCTCGATATCCACAAAACGTGTTACGTCAGACCGTCCTCGATATTCACATAACGTGTTACTTCAGACCGACCTCGATATCCACAAAACGTGTTACGTCAGACCGACCTCGATATCCACATAACGTGTTACTTCAGAACGACCTCGATATCTACAAAACGTGTTACGTCAGACCGACCTCGATATTCACATAACGTGTTACTTCAGACCGACCTCGATATCCACAAAACGTGTTACTTCAGACCGACCTCTATATCCACATAACGTGTTACTTCATACGGACCTCGATATGGACATAACGTGTTACGTCAGACCGTCCTCGATATCCACATAACGTGTTACTTCAGACCGACCAAGATATCCACATGACATGTTACTTCAGACCGACCTCGATATCCACATAACGTGTTACTTCAGACCGACCTCGATATCCACAAAACGTGTTACGTCAGACCGACCTCGATATCCACATAACGTGTTACTTCAGAACGACCTCGATATCTACAAAACGTGTTACGTCAGACCGACCTCGATATTCACATAACGTGTTACTTCAGACCGACCTCGATATCCACAAAACGTGTTACTTCAGACCGACCTCTATATCCACATAACGTGTTACTTCATACGGACCTCGATATGGACATAACGTGTTACGTCAGACCGACCTCGATATCCACATAACGTGTTACTTCAGACCGACCAAGATATCCACATGACATGTTACTTCAGACCGACCTCTATATCCACAAAACGTGTTACTTCAGACCGACCTCGATATCCACACAACGTGTTACTTCAGACCGACCAAGAAATCCACATAACGTGTTACTTCAGACCGACCTCTATATCCACATAACGTGTTACTTCAGACCGACCTCGATATCCACATAACGTGTTACTTCAGACCGATCAGTATATCCACAAAACGTGTTACTTCAGACCGACCAAGATATCCACATGACATGTTACTTCAGACCGACCTTTATATCCACATAACGTGTTACTTCAGACCGACCTCTATATCCACAAAACGTGTTACTTCAGACCGATCTCGATATCCACATAACGTGTTACTTCAGACCGACCTCTGTATTCACATAACGTGTTACTTCAGACCGACCACGATATCCACATAACTTATTTCTTCAGAACGACCTAGATATTCACAAACCGGTAACTTGTTACCCCAGACCAAACTCGAAAATTTATTACTTCATACCGATTTCGATATCCACATAATGTGTTACTTCAGACCGACCTCTATATTCACATAACGTGTTACTTCAGACCGACCTCGATATCCACATAACGTGTTACTTCAGACCGATCAGTATATCCACAAAACGTGTTACTTCAGACCGACCAAGATATCCACATGACATGTTACTTCAGACCGACCTTTATATCCACATAACGTGTTACTTCAGACCGACCTCTATATCCACAAAACGTGTTACTTCAGACCGATCTCGATATCCACATAACGTGTTACTTCAGACCGACCTCTGTATTCACATAACGTGTTACTTCAGACCGACCACGATATCCACATAACTTATTTCTTCAGAACGACCTAGATATTCACAAACCGGTAACTTGTTACCCCAGACCAAACTCGAAAATTTATTACTTCATACCGATTTCGATATCCACATAATGTGTTACTTCAGACCGACCTCTATATTCACATAACGTGTTACTTCAGACCGACCTCTATATCTACATAACGTGTTACTTCAGACCGATCTCTATATTCACATAACGATGATGCTGATAGCAAAATACGAACGTAGCGTGCAAGATCTATGGCGCTACGTTTCGTAACTTGTGTCTAATTCCGCTTAACCCGGGGCTAGGGGCCGTATGAACCCATGTACTTCAAGATCCTCATGGTACTCATATGAACAGTCACAATCAAAGCGTGACTGAGATACATCTTTTTTTTAGATGACGACTCTTAACGAATATTATGGATTAAGAATACTGATCAGCGATACGGATTTGATATTTTTGGAACATCATGATGTCTTGCCGGCATCATTGAAAACTGTTGACCGCTTCTCTCTTGCAGGAAACAAGCCTATGTTTATGTATACTATGATTGTCTTTTTGAATTTGGTGCTAATACTGTTATGTGGAAAATGAAATAGGTCTTTGGATTATGGACGCGGATATTCTCTAATGGACGACGGCTGGATTATGAATGACGGACTGGACGCTTGTAAATTCAGACCGACTTCTATATCTACATAACGTGTTACTTCAGACCGACCTCTATATCCACATAACGTGTTATTTCAGATCGACCTCTATATTCACATAACGTGTTACTTTAGACCGACCTCTATATCCACATATCGAGTTACTTCAGTCCGGCCTCTATATCGACATAACGTGTTACTTCAGACCGACCTCTATATTTACATAACATGTTACTTCAGACCGACCTCGATATCCACATAACTGATATACTATCTGTTTCTGTGGTACTTATTATCATGGGTATGTGAATTAATTGGTACCGGTACATCAAGAAACCCTGATCTAATCCAGTCGTATATTTGATTTTGCAAACCATTTCAGGATTGGTGAACAGTGAAACAGACCCAGGATGCTCTTCATCTGCGTTGGACCAGACGATGTCGGGGGATATGACTCAAGTCTGTCACAGCCGAGTGGACATGGCATACCCATTCCAGCTACTGCGCTTACGTAAGTCAGCATTTGATGATAGGCTGTGACCATTGTGATCGTTGTCATGACAATTTCCTAGGTTGTGGTCATGCACATCTCTTCAAACTTGTGAAAAGATGGCTTAATCGAGAAGCTGGTGATAAGTTACCCCCGGTATAGTGAAAGTCGGCCATTCCTGAGGTAGCCTACCATAGTCGTTGTACCACTTTTATGTTCCCAATCCATTCACCAGAACTTGCTCGCTGATTGGTCGGATGTTCCCAATCACCAGTGCTTTTATACTCTGTGATTAGTTGGATGTTCCCAATCACCAGTCCTTTTATACTCTGTGATTAGTTGGATGTTTCCAATCGCTAGACCTATAAAACTCTATGATTGGTTAAATGTTCTCAATCACCAGACCTTTAACAATCTGTGATTGATTGGAGGTTGCCAATCACCAGACCTTTACTACTCTGTGATTGGTTGGATGTTCCCAATCACCAGACCTTTACTACACTGTGATTGGTTGAATGTTCCTAATCACCAGACCTTTAATACTGTGTGATTGGTTGGATGGTTCCAATCATCACATCTTTGATACTCTGTTATTGGTTGCATGCTCCCTATCATCAGACCTTTAATATTCTGTGATTGATCACCAGATCACCAGTTCCCAATAACCAGACCTTTACTACTCTGTGATTGGTTGGACGTTCCCAATCACCAGACCTTTACTACTCTGTGATTGGTTGGATGTTCCTAATCACTAGATCTTTAATACTCTGTGATTGGTTGGATGGTTCCAATCACCAGACCTTTGGTACACTGTGATTGGTTTCATGTTCCCTATCACCAGACCTTTAATATTCTGTGATTGGTTGGATGTTCCCAATTACTAGACCGTTAATATTCTGTGATTGGTTGGATGTTACTAATCACTAGACCGTTATTATTCTATGATTGTTTGGATGTTCCCAATCACCAGACCTTTAACACTCTGTGATTGGTTGGAGGTTGCCAATCACCAGAACTTAATACTCTGCGATCTGCGGACTATATATAGTACCGTAGACAGATACTCATAAAACAATTGAGTGAAAACAACTGAAGGAATTGAAACATAAAATGTTTCTAAAAATTGCGAAGCCTCTTCTAAATATAGCATATAATCAATCACTGGTGGTGTGTCGATTAACTTCGATTCTAGAGATAAATATCACGTTGATCAACTACTCATGTATGCAGTTCGTCCAATCAGATTCCGAGTGATGATCAGTTCCGTTTTATCCATCTCACCATTTCAGTTCAGTTAACCAGTCAAATGATAAAACTGGCACTTCCGTTATACAATCTGCTTCTATATGGTGCAAGCCTCCCATTCTTCAGGACTTTCAGTTCGAAAGCCATTTGGATCCTTTTAAAATTATATACTTTAAGTTGGCAGATTATAAAGTACCATACAGGTATTTAGAAAAGATGCAACTATTATGATCCATGTATATACGCCAAAATTCTAAGTTGCTAAAAAATCATGTACCTACTGGCGGCATTTTAAAGCGGCCAATAGCCTACCTCTTCTCCGTAATGGTAAGCCTATATACCAGAACAAAGGATAATCTCCTGGAATCTCTATGGAACCATCGGGAAGAAGACCTATGGTGCCGGCATACCGGTAACACTCACTCCGCTATAATGTTTTCGCCAAAAGTTTGGGAGCCAGGATCGGGTTTTGGTGAAAGTGTTCATCCCATCGGCAAGATAATTTCCATCTATACCATGACTTTCTATGGCTATGGGGGGTATTACCCAGGGTGGATGTAGAGTTCCAAAGTGGTGCAGTTTTTTTCTGTAGCGGACGTAGATGTTTTTTCTGTAGATGTTCCACTACTGACATTCATTTTACTTTGCCGAAAATGGGGGTAGGTGATTTTAATCGCCGTAGCTTTTTTGTTATTGGTCTAATCTGCCTAAACGGTATCATATATTAATCACTAATAGTCGCAGAGTTATATGTTATCAAGATTTGTTCCGTCCTTAAAAACGTCACTAGGAGAACATATCCAAATGTCAACTGAAAAAATTGCTCCCGTTTAGAAATGGGGGTAGGTGTATTTGTATCGCTATATCTCCTTTATTATTGAACCAATCTATGTAAACGAGATGAAATTGTGCTCCGTGTTACCTCGCGAAGTTTTTTAATACCTAAGATCGTGGTTGTATCCCAACCATATGGTGTATTTGGAGGTGATATTCAAATGAAATTTTATCAGAAAAATATATTGCCTCTTCAAAAACATGTATGTGTGACTGAACTGCTATATCTTTCTTAATAATGGACCTATCTGTCTGAAATTCATTATATTTTTTTCAGCGTTTATGCCATTGCCATATTACAACCACGATTCATTTTCGTATCTCACCATAGTATGACATACTTGCTGGCCGTATCCAAAAATCAACTTAAAAAAATGCTCCTTTTCAAAATACGGGTATATGTAAGTGTGTTGCTATATCCTTCTTATTACTGATCCAAATATGTCTGAATATCGTAATATAATTCTCAACAGTACTTAGCAGTGTTTTTCAGTTAGTACTTTTGCTTTATCGTTCAACCGTATGATGTAATTGGGGATTGTATTCAAATTTCACTTGAACAAATCTACTCCGTCTTGAAAAGGGGGTTATGTGTAAATGACACAATAAATATTTCTCAATAATTACTTGGGCTGTCTAAACTGCCTCATTTAGTACTCAGCAGTTGAAAGCGAAGTTATATATTAGCGAGATAGATGGTAGTTTTCCAACTCTATAACGTCGTCTGGGGACCATATTCAAATATCAAGTCGAAAACGTACTCGCAGCTGCTAAAAGGGGTATGTTTGATTATATAGAACGCTGGGGACGGGGGGGGGGAGTGTAAAGTCTGATAATATGAGATGTACAAGCTCAGGCCAAGCTAAAACGATGGTAGAGAGTTAGATGTGTATCCGAGTTCCGTGAAACGCTCCATGGTAAATGTGATCCGTGCGCCAGGCGGTTATGCCGGATCATTTGCACGAAGTATAGTAGAAATCTGTTCAAAATGAACCAGGATAAAAAGTTTCGGGTATGATTTTGATGTTCGCGTTTTTTTTTTAAATACATATATATTAAAGAAACAGTTGCTTTGCGCTTATTACTGCTGTTCAAAGGAGATTTCCATCTACTATAATTGGGTAAATCCAGCAGATAAGCCACTCTGTACTAAAGCTACTGATTTACCACGCATGAGTGATTTACATAGCATCACTTTGTTCTTGTGTGATTTGCAACGTTCTTTCCAAAGTTCATTACCCACGTGATCAATCTGGGAAGGTACTTTATGTTACCAACCTGAAAATTAGCCCAACAGCTCGGCGATGATTGTCTTCAACAGCCGTGTTCACTGAATCCTACCTGCTATTAATCTTCTGACGTGGTACACTTGAATTGTGAAACTGGACTGAATAATCCCTGGCACCATGCAATCTCCCGTAACACCATGCATACTACCTATTTATTAGTGTTCATTTGTAAATTGAATATAGACCATGTAATATCATACGGTTAATATACAAGAACACTTTTCTTTTACTCCTACTGGCCATTCTGAATATTGGTTAATGTTTAGCCACACTGATTCAATAATCATTAGAATGTAATTATATCCATATCGTCTTTGCGGGAGAGAGTATTTTATTCCTATCAGTAATTCTGATATGGCCCCTGTTTGTTGTCATCGGTTGAAATGAACAAAAAATGCTGACACGACGTTACTCTGTCAGTCGGAAATAAAATTTAAACAGATTAGACAATATTTAAGGGGAATATAAATATTTAATTACATATACATTTTTTGTTCAATTAACACGCGAATATTACTTCCAAGTGGCATCATACAACTGGGATACAAAAAACACCTCTGATAATAATAAACACTACGCAAAATACTGAACTGTATATGATAATTTTTAGAAAGATTGGATTATTTCATAAGTGAATTACGGCCATTGAAGTACATGAACTCTCTTCTCTGAAAAGGAATATTTTTTCAAGGTGATATTTGGATACGGTCCCTGAATGATGTCATATAATGAGATACAAAACCAAATCCTGAGTCTGTATAACTCTGGCATATATATTAAATGCAATATAATAAATTTGAGACACTTAGGATTATTCATAAGAAAGATATATCAATTTATTCACACATACCCCCTTTTTCAATTGGGTGATTTTTTTTGGTTAAAATAACATTTGAGTTTTACCCCCAATTGTACCATATGATTCGAATACAACTACGACATTAGGTATTAAAAAACTGCGCTACGTAGCACTGAACAATATATAATGATTTTTAGATGGATGGGATCAGCGTCAAGAGATATATAGCAATTCAAATACATATATCCCCTTTTTTGAAAGACAGTATTTTTTCAGCTGACATTTAAATACGCCACACGATTGGATTACAAAAACAATTCATGATATTATATAACTCTTCCATTATTGATGAGTAATATGTACTATAGCTCAGACCGATTGGGCTATAAAAAGGAAAGAATGGGTTGTTTAAAGTCACCTACCCCTTTTTCGGTGAAACAAAACGAATAACTGTAGGGTGTCATTTCGGCAGCAATAAAAAAATCTGCACCACTTTGGAAGTCTACATCCACCTTGGTCGATACCCGCAATGGTTATAGAAATTCATGGTATAGATGAAAATTATCTTGCCGGTGGGGTGAACAAATTTCTAAAATGAGGCCTTTTTTTAACTTGGCTCCCAGACTACAACGGGGAACTTTGGTTTGTACATAAGGGAATTGATAACATGTCTTTGGAAATACATGCAAATGGCGCCATCAAGTAAAATTTAATAATTGATTTATTTGGAGCGCCAGATGAAGTCATGCTTGAAAAACTCATAACAAGTCGAATGCGTAATACACTGAACATTATATACATATATAGTCAGTAAAGTGATTGGTGTTTGACATATTCATTTGCTGATGTATATGCTCTGCTAAACAACTCCTCTTGATTCCCAATGGACTTCTTTGTATACAATTAGTTACATTGATTTTATTATTTGTCAATTGTTTCCCTTCCTTCTCATCCATATACGCTAAATTGTTATTGAAGTTAATGTCGTTTCATGAACAAACATTATACGTCTGAGGGCGTTGTTAGAGGGGTCGTTGTGTGAGAACGACCTCCTCCCAGCGCGCAGATATATGTTATTTTCCTCTGTTGGACAACACAGTACTGGGTTCTCTAATAAGTAAGCATTTAGGTCTACAAAGGTATACTGCAAAACAGAAAAGTAATCGGAACGTTCGACAAAAATCGGCGATGTTTTGCGCGGTCGGAAATTTAGTTCCAAAATCTGATTGGTGGTTCTGAGGTAGTACTGTGCTCTAGTTTGGGTGGTTGCCAATGGTCAAGATCCAAACACAGCTGTCCTACTCATGTTCATTTTGCTTCAAAAGTGCGTTTCCAATACATCTCTTTGCTGCAACCGATTTTCGGATTGAGGAATTTAGGTCAAAAATGTTTACGTGTCACAAAAGGAGCAGTGTTGTTAAGCGCGAGTGCGTGAGTTAGGGTTTAACGTCGCGTTCAGCGCTATTTCGGCCATATAGCGACGATGTAACTAACTATGTGCCTCCCAATATGTTACTAAGGAACCATAAACAATTGCATGACTGATATTAAGGTCAGATGAGCGAGAATCTGTCAGACGTTTTATTTGATTCACAAAACACAGTATAAGAAATAGAAAATCTTGAGAGCTCTGGGGATTTCTGTTGTTAAATGTACCTTTCACGTTTGGCATTACCCGGGGAAGGGGCGTTTGGTTTGGGTGATTGTGTGTTCCCGCACCCACCTCCTCCAAAACAAAATGAGCATTAATTTAATGTCAAATTGTAGAAATAATTCCACCCACCGTGGTAGAATATTTTCCAATTGAATTTAAGTTGAATTTCAATTTTACCTTTTAAATTCAAATGTAAGATTTTCAATTGAAATCAAAATGTCAAATTCAAATTCGAATTTCAAATTTAATTTTGAACTTAAATTTCCGATTTAAATGAAATTGAAATTTCAGCTTTCGCTTCGCATGTACTCGGCTTTCGTCTGAATATAACGAGATCCCGAGATGCATCATCTTGCTTCCTCTGTTGATTAGCTGTTATTTTACACAAACCGTTCAAATTTTAGTCGCGCTGCGTACGATATCCAGCAGGGTTGGTTACGGAGTATATATACCTGCGCAAGAAGGACGGATCTAACAGCGGACTTGCTAAGTATTTCCGTATCCGATGTACAAAGTTGTTCCGTCAATTTGACCAGGCTTGGCCAGGCTTCCGTCAACTAGCCCTACAGGCACATCATATTTAGATCTATATCTCCATTATCCGATGTACAAAGTTGTTCCGTCAACTTGACCAGGCTTGGCCAGGCTTCCGTCAACTAGCCCTACAGGCACATCATATTTAGATCTATATCTCCACAAAAATGAAGCTGGCATTCTCTCTCGTCGACTTTATGACAAAAGAGATGATTACAATTTCGACGTCGTCAACTATCCCTTTCTGAATAGTAATATTCCAGTGGGACCTGCATATGGCGTATACATATCTCGCCTAGTAGCATTTGCTAGATCCTGTGTTAAATGTGACTATTTTATTCAACGTCACAAAACATTGTTGCAGAAACTTATAAAACAGGGCTATTCCAACAAGCCAACCTCCACTCAAAAGTTTCTCAAATTTGGCGATACATATCGCATGCTGATAGCAAAATACGAGCGTAGCGTGCAAGATCTATGGCGTTACGTTTCGTAACTTGTGTCTAATTCCGCTTAGCCCGGGGCTAGGGGCCGTATGAACCCATGTACTTCAAGATCCTCATAGTGTTCATATGAACAGGCACAATCAAAGCGTAACTGAAATACATCGTTCTGTAGATGACGACTTTACAACGATTATTATGGATTAAGAATAGTGATCAGCGATACGGATTTGATATTTTTGGAACATCATGATGTCTTGTCAGAATCATTGAAAACTGTTGACCGCTTCTCTCTTGCAGGAAACTAGCCTATGTTTATGTATACTATGATTGTCTTTTCGAATTTGGTGCTAATACTGTTATATGGAATATGGAATAGGAGTAGTAGGGAGACGGGACGAAGCCTATTATTTTCCAGGGAGGTAACTCTTGGTTCCCTTTTTTATCCGCCAGGGGGCGCTGTCCCGTATGACGTCACTTCCGGTCTGGGTGAATGGAGCGTGACCTCTGTATCACGTCACTTCCGGTTTGGGTGAATGGGGCGTGACTTGTGAGGATGATAGGAGATGTTTTGACCTGTCTGTGGGGATGTCGTTCATCTCCGTGTCTTTTCGGTGAGAGGAGCATGTACTGGGGTTTTTCCCCACAATGTCGTTCACCTCCGTATTTCTTCGGTCAGGTCCGTGGGAGCTTGTACTGATCTGTCTGTGGGGGTTTTCCCACAATGTCGTTCACCTCCGTGTCTTTTCGGTGAGGTCCGTGAAGATGTGGCGGGAGGTACCGAGAGATGTGACGGAGGTGTGCGAAGAGACACGGAGATGACCGAAGAGGTACGGCGAGTTCGTTGAGGTCCGTGAAGATGTGCCGGAGGTGACCGAAAAGACCCGGAGGTGACCGGAGAGTGCCGGAGGTGACCGAAAATACCCGAATGTGATCAACGGAGAGTGCCGGAGGTGACCGAAAAGACCCGGAGGTGACCGAAGACACACGGAGGTGACCGAAAAGACCCGGAGGTGATCACCGGAGAGTGACGGAGGTGACCGAAAAGACCCGGAGAATACCGAAAAGAAACACGGAGAATACCGAAAACACCCGAATGTCACGAAAAAACGTATAAAAGGGGAAATTTTTAGGGGTTTGGTGCATTCATCGGCCTGCCGAACGGAGCTATCTCACCTGCCTGCCTGACCAGCCTGCCTGACCAGCCTACCAGCCTGAACCACTCTGACGAGAGGAGCTATTTGCCGGGGCCTCACTGCAGCATGAGACGTGGAGAAGATTTTCCAGGGGACCCAGCAGCACCTCCGGCTGAAGTCTTGCCCCAAGACGAGCGTGTGAGTGACATTTATCGACGTCACTGGACCACGATACGCCATTGTTTTCACCGTCACCGTCGTCTATTGGACTTGTATAACTTTCGACTGCAGGACCTCACGTATCTTTCTACCTATGCCGAGAACATTTTCACAGACCAGGTGACAGCTTTCAAGTTGAATATGACATTCGGTTACATCTTACGGCACAAAGAGACGGACCAGTTGCGGTATTATTACCCCAGCGATAATACCTATGTGTTTGATCAGCCGTTCACGTTGACGGATGCGATTTCTCTGGAGCCACTCATCGACCACCTCACTACGTTGGACCCATTGGAATGGGCCCGGTTGCAACGCCCTAATACCAAATGGCTTGTGGAAATGATCACCAACGTCACATTTTTCGTCACGAAAATGAGAGATCATCCTATCGGTGCTCCTGTTATACTGCCACCTTGGCTGCTTCATCGAAGAGGACTGTATGCGTTAACGGGAGGGACAAATGGTCCCTAAAAAGACCGGAAATGTCTGTTTCGGTGTTTGGCCGTGCATGTGGACGAGTGTGATCCCCGGAGTTGTGACAAAGTGGCCAATGGTTATTGGAGACAGTATTTACAGGAGCAAGACTTGGATGAGCGGCAGTTCCGTGGAGTCCCGTTCAAGTATTTGGATGTGGTGGAAACTCTGTTCAACATCAATATCTTTGTATACCGATTACGATGCGAGGATGACATATTTGTGGCTGAATTGGTTCATCGCTCAACAGAACGGTATGCTTCTACGATGAAAGTCAATGTCTTCCACGACAATGGGGTGAGTCATTTTTTCCTCATCAACGATATGAGCCTGTACGCCCAGTCCTACAGTTGTGCCCAATGCCATCGGGTGTTCAAACAGTCCAACCATCTACACTCCCACGAAAAGATTTGTGACAACAGTGTGAAGCGAAAATTTCCTGGTGGTGTGTACCATAACACGCCTACTATTTTCGAGGAACTGGCCGATGAGGGTCTTTATTTTCCCTACCGGGCGTGTTACAATTTCGAGGCCCTGTTGGAACCTATGGACTTGTTCTCAGCGAAAACGCAGTGGACGCAGCGCCATATTCCCCTGAGTGTGAGCATTTCCACCAACGTACCCGGCTATGACGCTGCGCCTGTCTGTTTCGTGTCATCGGGAGATTCCCATGAGTTGATTACCCGCATGATGGAGTATTTAGAGGAAGTCAGTGTGGCCAGTACGGAACTGTTGGTGTCCAAGTTCCAGGACGTACTGGACCAACTGGACGATCGGATTCCTATACCAGGTGTATCGTTTAGTGACGATCAAGAGTCAGAGTCCGAGTCGGAGTCGGACACCCAGGAGCCGGAACCCATTCAGTCGAAGGATGTCCCTTTACCTAAACCGTATGCGGAGAAATTGAAAGCCCGCTTCCTACAATACCTAGGCCAGTTACCTGTGCTCGGTTTCAACTCGGGGCGATACGACTTGAACATGGTGAAGGAATTTCTCTACCTTTACTTGGCCCAGGCTAATACCATCAAGTCCGTCATCAAGAAGATCAATAATCATATGGCCCTCACTACCACGTCACTCCATTTCCTGGATGTGCGGAACTACTTAGCTCCCAATTATAGCTATGATCAGTGGGTGAAGGCGTATGACTGTGCACAAACCAAAGGGAGGTTCCCTTACACGTATATATCGACGCTCGACCGCTTGGAGGAAACACAGTTGCCACCCCGGGACGCGTTCTTTGACGATTTGAAGCAAGTGGAATGTCCGGAAGACACGTACCGGGAACTACAGCAGGTATGGAACGACCAACATATGCAGACCTTGCGAGATTTCCTGATCTGGTATAATAACTTAGATGTGGTTCCTTTCCTCGAAGCGGCCGAGAGAATGGTTCACCTCTTTTGTCGTGAGATGCACGTCGACATATTCAAGGAGTGCTTGAGTTTACCGGGTCTGGCGCTTCGCCATCTCTTTCAAGATTGTCCTACATACTTCTCGCTGATACAGCAAAAAGACGCGGACATGTATGATTGTTTAAAGCAGAATATCGTCGGCGGACCTAGCCTTATTTTCCACCGTTATCACGAGAAGGACGTCACTACTCTCCCCGGTGGGAAACCCTGTGCTAAGATCATTGGATTCGATGCCAATGCCTTGTACCTGTGGTCTCTTGCCCAGCCCATGCCCAGCGGTCATTATACGCGCTGGTTTGCGGAAGGCCAGCATTTCACTCCGCAACGCACCCCCTACAAGCATCTGGCTGACCAGTGGTTGGATTGAGAAGCCTATCGACGGGGAATTTCCATACGCCATCAGACCAATGCCACAGAGAAGCGCATAGGAGATCGTCGACTCCCCGTCGATGGGTTTGCCCTTGTGAGTAGAACACCGACCGTATTCCAGTTTTATTGATGCTATTGGCACGGCCACGAATGTCATTTCAGCGCTAGACGCTTCAACCAACGACGTGGGAAATCGGCGGAAGAATTACGGGAAGAAGTGCAGGAGAACGGCGATTACGTCAAAGAGAGGGGATACCATCTCATCGAAATGTGGGAGTGTGAATTTCACACCATGTGCCAGGCCCTCCCACATTTACGCCGTTTCCTTAAAGCGCGCGAGTACCCTCTCAGTCGTCGGCGACTCCTGAGTCTGCCACAGATGTTCGACGCCATTCGTTCCGGGGACCTCTACGGCTTTGTCGAATGTGATCGGCATGTTCCCGACACTCTCAAGCCACTCTGCGCCCAGTGCCCGCCCATCTTTAAGAACACACTGGTGGGTCGGGATGACATTGGAGACACCATGGGTGCCTATGCTGAGCAACACGAGTGTTTGCCTCGACCTCGACGGATGTTGATTGGCAGTATGTGGGCAGAGAAAATCTTGCTGGGCACTCCGCTACTACAGTGGTACATCAGCCACGGTCTGGAAGTCACACGCGTGTACCAAGTGATACAGTACATACCCAACGCCTGTTTTCCGGGGAATGCCGACATCGTGACGTCTGCCCGTCGTCAAGGTGATCAAGATCCGAGTAAGGCCATCATCGGTGAATCGTGGAAATTGACGGGCAATGGCTATTATGGCAAAACGGTCACGAACCAAGATAAGCACGTGAACGTGAACATCTGTACCACCCCACAAGCCCGCAAAAAGGTCAATTCCCCTCTGTTTCGGTCCGTGGAGGTCATCGATGACGACACGTATGAAATCACTTTAGCCAAAAAGACTATCCGTTACAACCTACCGCTCCAGATTGGATGTATGGTATACCAGGTGGCCAAGCTGAGGATGCTCCGGTTTTTGCATGATTTCATGGGTGTGTATTTTAATCCATCAGACTGGCAACTCATGGAGATGGACACGGACTCTGCTTACATGGCCGTGTCTAATGCGGATTGGGAGTCCCTGGTCAAACCCGAGTTACGTGCACAGTATGAGGTGGAACGGGACCAGTGGCTACCTCGACGTCACCATTACCAGTACGACAAGCGGACGTCGGGCCTCTTCAAGTTGGAGTGGAGTGGGGATGCCATGATTGCTCTCTCCTCGAAGACGTATTACTGTTACGGTGGAGACCAAAATAAGTTTAGCTGCAAAGGGGTGAACCGGCGCGATCCGGCCATCGACAAAGCCTTGTACCTGAACGTGCTGCAAAGCCAGGCCAGTGCGAGTGGCACTAACACAGGATTTCGGGTGGTGGACCACCAGATGCGGACGTACATCCAGAAACGAGACGCTTTCACCTTCTTCTACCCCAAGCGGAAAGTCCTTCCCGATAGCATCAGTACTACTTACCTGGACTTGTGAAACTATGACATTTGATATACTTTTCATGATACGAGTTAAAACTAGTACTGTAAAAAAGTCAGAAGGGTCGCCAGTTCTAAGTGCAGGGCGTGGGTTCGAATCCCACGCTCTGACAGTTTTTGACACACCACCTGTATTCTTTTGTACATATTCTATACATTCTTGTTCACTTGAATAAAAAAAAGTCAAAAACATCACTTGTGTTTTTTCATGAATCTTTTTTATTGAACATCAATAAACGTCAGAACAACAACGTCATAACAAAAAACAATAAGAACACCGCCCGGTGCATTGAATCAATTAAGTCAACCAGAGAAATGGGGCATGCACATTAAAACGAGAGGCAGTCTGGTCGTATACGAGTATATCACGGTCTTCGGCTTGACAATAATCATCAAACATTTGTATGATCGTTTGCATAGAATGTCTTCTACTCCGGTGAGTGAGATAAAACACACAGTACTGTCCGCATACACTACTCAAGGGTCCTTGTAATCTTTTAGTATTCCAGCGCCACACTGTAGTAGATACGTCCATGAACTTCACCAAATCGGGATGCAGGGGTGCAAGTCCGTAGGAATCAAAGTATTCGCCTTGGCCCAGGGTGTCCACGTACACAGCCACCCAATGTTCACCGGGTCGAGTACCAGGGTCTGTATTCAGGATGTAGGCTGCCGGGGTGGTTGGGATGGTGGGAAACACATTGCGTGGAAACACACCTCGAAAGGGTACCCGAGGATCTCGCTGGAGTATGCCCATCAGCTGCTCTGTATCCATGACTCTAGCTGGCGTAGTCACACAGGACGTTTCTTTGCTGATCCACGGTGATGACGTTATCAAACTCGGCGTAGCAAATCACATTAATGGTATGCATTAGAGGGACGGAGAAACGCAGTTCCAACCGTAAGTTTCCTTTCTTGAGCAAGGCCAGTTGATGATCGTGTTCCAAGGTTGGGGTGAGGTCGAAGGCGAACAAAGTGTACCCACGGCTAAAGTCTCGTCGAATGATGGTATTTCCTTCGTCCTGATTGTTTTGTCCTGTGGCTGTAAACAGGTTCAGGTAGCTCCGCACATAGTGATGGTTACCAACATCCGGTTGTAACGGACGGGCTGGAATTTGATGGCCGGCCACGTGCAGTGCCAAAAAGTTGAGGTTGAAATGTTGAAAGTGGAACGGATTCTCACTCCACTGTCCATTGAAAGTGGTGTTGGTCACACACGCCAGGGTAAGACGTTTAGGGAGATCCCCTAGAAATAAATTTTCACGATTGGCCATCATCGTACCTGCTGGCACAGAGAACATCTTGGTCTGTACGCGTCGGATGGGGTACAGGGCTGGTTTTTTCGATAAGGCTTCCATGTGACTCACCAACACGCCCTGTTGCAAATCCACCGTACGGACAAACAGGGCTGCATCATCTATGATGATCTTGTAATTGGGAGCATCTCCATCGGCCATCAAGGCGAAAGTGGGTGCGGAACGGATCAACTTGATCTTGATGGATACACCGTTCATCATGTAGCGGTCTTGCAGGAACAGATCGGCGTGCAGTCGTCCCATCATATCGACGGACGTGCTACGGGTTGTAAACTGCCTGCGATGGCCGAACCCACCATTGGCAATGGTGACGGCATCCATGGCTCCGGGTGTATCCCTGTAGTACAGCGAGGCTTGCAAGTGTGTGTGTTTTTGGCATCTTCGCCGTACGACAACAGCGTCTCGATGTAGGCTCGGTACGGGTACGTATTGGTGGACGTACTGATGAGTTTATCGTTCAGACTGATATCCACCTGTTGGAACAAGGAGTGCAGCTAAAGATTCACCGGGCCTACCACCGCATCGTTCTCGATGGGCGTCCCGTCGTTGTCCACTATTTTGGCTTTCACGTACAAGTACGTGTGGGCTAAATCCAGGTAGGCCGTATCTTTGTTTTCAATGGTAAATTCCAGTGGTCCCGTACCCGTCAGACTATCCAGGGGTCGATGTTCTACCCAACGTCCTTCGGCGACACTGGTCTGTGTGGGTGGAATAGTCCACAAATCCAATTCACTGTTGGTAGACGGACACGACTCGGAGTGAATGAATGCCATTATGCGAAGATGTCTCTCCTACTGTTCTTCTTCTTCCGGGTGTGCGTCGTCGGTGTGTCTGTCGTCGAATGACTCTTCGCTGTGCCCGTGGTTGTCTTTTAAGGGCTTTGGCGATCAAGACGCTGCCTGCTTCTTGGGCCCGTCGTTTCAAGGCTTGTCGGGGTGCCGTGCCTCCCAAGACATCACCGGCCACGCGCAGTCCACTGCGTACCGCTTGTTTACCCACCGCTTTTACTCCCCGTGTCACCAAGGGCAAGAACGTTTTGACGACGCTGCCCAGTATGTTACCCAACCCGTGACCTCGTTGCATGCGTGCACCGCTAAAGATGGGCAAGCTACCTCCCGTTTGTTTCTTGTAGTAGTCGGAATAGCTGGACGTATGGCACTGGTAAGGCACGTACATTATACGAAGTGAGGAGAACGTGCTTGTCGGAAATGAAGTGTCAGCACCACTTTCCCTCGTTCGAATGCGACCGGGCGTCCCGTGTCATCTCTTATATCCACCGTGATCGTGTTGATATCGGTGTGTCGTACGGGCA
>JAVTVY010026248.1:0-10424 GCA_036873755.1 Hanleya hanleyi | reverse complement strand
GCCTACATTTTTCAATCGATGTCAAATCCTCCTACATATATGTATGTAACATTGACACATTTTGTGTCTAAAAAAAATTAACAAAGAGTACGGTCAGTCTGTCACTTCATTCTTCCGATCACAGAAATCCTTGTATTTCAAATACTTGATACATTGAGAAAGTGACATTGTGCCGTGCACCCAAAAAAAAAGAGAAATCCTTCTAGTTTTTATATTTTAAATAGTTGATAAGTTGGAAATGTTGAATTGCATCGGTTGGATCATTCTGCCGTGATAAAAAAAAAAGACTAATTAAATAGTTGATCAATTGAGAAAGTTTAATTGAGACATTCTGCCGTGATAAAAAAAAATGAGTACAAGGCCATAATTTTCATTGTGCCATTCTGCCGTCTTCCCCAAATAAGAGAGACTACGGTCATTCTGCCGCTTCATTCTGCCGGCCACAGTAATAGTCCTATTTGTAAATACTTGATAAATTGAGAGAGCTTCATTGTGCCATAGTGCCGTCGCCAAAATAAAAGAAGGCCTACTCGACCACGATTTTCATTCTGCCATTCTGACGTCTCCCCCAAAACAGACAGCATACGGCCATTCTGTCGCTTCATTCTGCCGGTCACAGAAATACTCCTTGTTCAATGTCCATGTATCACGGTCTCCAACCACCACCACCCACCCACCCACCCACCCTATTAAAGTTGAGAGGAGAGGATATCTCTCTCGTGCTTTCTTACATGAAGTATGGACCAACATCATGATGTCTTGCCGGCATCATTAAAAACTGTTGACCTTTTCTTTCTTGCAGGAAAATAGCCTATGTTTATGTATACTATGATTGTCTTTTTGAATTTGGTGCTAATGCTGTTATATGGAATATGGAATATGTCTTTGGATTATGAACGCGGATATTCTTTAATGGACTAGGGCTGAATTATGAATGAAGGACCAGACGCTTGCGATTCACTCAGTGAATGTTGCGCCAATTGATTGACATGTTCTCTTGAGTACAGTGCGAATATTGAATGATAAATAGATTAGGTACTATAAGATCATAATCCAATAAATATCCTATATGGTAGTATTAAAATCTGCTTATCGTTTCCTTTCTTATCTGAAGAATGTCTATAAGTTCACAACATTGTTCTTTCTTTCTCACAGGCCGGCATGAAGACGAAGCCTAATCCTTACTTGGACGCCAACTGGCTTTCCAGAGTAACGTTCTGGTATGTATATTTCGCTAAAACCGGGAATGGATGATGACATTTTTCAACAATATTTGACATATTCTTTCGGCACAGAAAATATCCACGATGAAAGTACAAGTTAGATTATCCACAACACAAGTCATCTGATGGAATATGATGAACTGTGCGACCTTTAGATAGACTGAGTGACTCAAACGGAGAAATATTAGTAGAATGCAATTCCTTATTCAGTCTAAGCGGATAAACTCCGAGAGGCAAGCGCTACATTCCCCGCCATCTTAACCGAGCACAAACTACAATCGCATCACAAAATTCAATTAAACTCAACATGCCAATGTGGGAAAAGATGCCGTCATAAGGACCATAAGACCATATTCTGACTGGATATCTAAACAGATCAAAATAACAAAAAATATCTCTGAGGTATCCCCGTCACACTTTTATTGTAGCTGTTCATGTGGACATCTTTAATGAGATGACCATATGGCCCTAGCCCCGGCATGAACTGTATTAGATACAAATATCCTAGGGTCATTGGTGTAATAGCTCTATCAAGTCGTCTGATGGAATATGATGAGCTATGTGACCGTTAGATAGACGAAGCGGATCAAACTGTGGAAATATTAGCAGAATGCAAGTTTTTATTCAGGATACTAGTCGAAGATGTTCAATTACAACACATATAAGGGAAGTGGGAAGAGGTGCCGACATACTGACTGCGTCATATGACTTCACAGAATAGTCTTCTGGTAAACCTATTCTAAAGCACATACCAAGAATCTAACGCCTACCACGCGCCTCGTTTGTCACCAGGTTAACCCCAGCCACAAACTACAATCACAAGAATTTGTGCACAAAATATCTCTATATAAAGAAAGCAGTTAAACACAACCTATAAAGTGGCGGGAAAAGATGCACACGTATTGCCTAGAAGTTCTATAACACCGAAACACCAGTTTTCAGACTGCATTATGAAAAAAAAATACATCACAAGAACCAAAGATGCACCCTGTGATGATTTTTATCTCATCCGTGCTTTTATTGTAGCTGTTTATGTGGACATATTGAATGACCACACGACCCCTAGCACCGGCTTGAGCGATTTTAGGTACAAATATGCAAGAGCAAAGCCCTATCAAGTCATTTGATTCTATGACATCCGACGCCGACCAAGCGATTCATTCCCCACAAAATACTTTCACAGTGATCTGTACAGAGGGCAAGCCTCGAGAACGGAACGTCCCTCTGCATAATCGCGTCATATAAAGGTAACAATTTAACGCAACATAAAGGTTGTGAGAAAAAGATACCGACGTACTGACTAGATCACAAGCGTCCGGTCCGTCATTCATAATTCAGTCGCCGTTCACTGAAGAATATCCGCGTCCATAATCCAAGGACTTTTTCATATTCTATATAACAGTATTAGCACCAAATTCAAAAAGACAATCATAGTATACATAAACATAGGCTAGTTTCCTGCAAGAGAGAAGCGGTCAACAGTTTTCAATGATGCCGGGAAAACATCATGAATATCAAATTAGCATCACTGATCAGTATTCTAAATCCAAAATATTCGTTGTGAAATCGTCATCTAGAGAATGATGTATCTGAGTCACGCTTTGATTGTGACTGCTGATATGAACACCATGAGGAACTTGGAGTACATGGGTTCCCACGGCCCCTAGCCCCGGGTTAAACGGAACTAGACACAAGTTACGAAACGTAACAGATATTGCACGCTACGCTCGTATTTTTACTATCAGCATGCGATATGTATCGCCAAATTTGAGATACTTTGAGTGGAGGCGCTTGGTAGTATAGCCATGTTTTATAAGTTTCTGCAACAATGTTTTGTGACGTTGATTTAAATCGTCACATTTAACACAAGATCTAGCAAATGCTACTAGACGAGGTATGTGTATGCCATATGCAGATCCCACTAGAATATTACTGTCCAGAAAGGAATAGTTTACGATGTCGAAATTATAATCATCTCTTTTGCCATAAAGTCGACGAGAGAGAAGGCCCGCTTCATTTTAAAAGAGATATAGGTCTAAATATGATGTGCCTGTAGGGCTGTCTGTAGTTTCCTTCAAATCCAGTGAAGGTGTATATATATCCTTTACTGCGTCATTTATATAGCGATTATCCACAGCGATAAGATCGTCTATATAGCGTTTGGTGAATGAGGAGGAACGGGCTTTGAATGTCATATGACGCATTTGAATGTCATATGGCGCACTGATTCGTACAAGGCATAACTGAGCCTTGCGAAGATTTTATCTCAGCCACGCATTGTGCTCATCTGGACATCTTCAATAACATGCCCCCAGGTCCCCTAGCACCGCCTCGAGCCGGACCCAAGAGCAATGAAATAATAACCCTATGAAATCATCTGATAGAAAGTGGTGAATTATGTGACCGTTAGATAAGAGAGACGCCTAAATCAGAACATAAGTTTTTGAGGTCTGACGCCGAAGAAGCGCTTTATTCGTCACCTTCTAAAACACTGTCACACAATACAATAACAAAAATGTGTACAGAGGGCAAGCCTTGGCGACGAGTCGTCCACCACCAGAATCTCACAGGGGGAACACGGGGTCTACCATTAGAATCTCGTCGTATACAGATAACAATTAAACGCAACATAAAGGCGCACTGATTCGTAGTCATTTCATCCCGCAGGCCGTGATGAATGCATACAAGAACACCACAAGAAATCAAACTGATCCCTGTGATGATTTGTATCTCACCCACGCTTTTACTGTAGCTGTTCATGTGGACATCTTGGAGTACATGCCCGCACGGCCCCTAGCTCCGGCTTATGTGGTATTAGATACAAATTCTATCAGGTCGCATGATGACAAATGGGTGAGTGAGTGAGTAGGATGTACCAGAACACGAAGGTGTCCAAAGTTCCTATTATCCTGGACACTGTTTAGCCCAGCCAGTACAGCACCTGGTCACCCATCCGACGATGAGCTGTGTGACCATTAGATAGAAGAAACGGCCTGAATGGAGATGCATTCATTCGCATGAACTTCCTAATTCCGCTTAACCCGGGGCTAGGGGCCGTATGAACCGATGTACTTCAAGATCCTCATGGTGCACATATGAACAGTCACAATCAAAGCGTGACTGAGATACACCATTCTCTAGATAACGACTTTAGAACGATTATTATGGATTAAGAATACTGATCAGCGATACGGATTTTATATTTTTGGAACATCATGATATCTTGTCGGCATCATTGAAAACTGTTGACCGCTTCTCTCTTGCAGGAAACTAGCCTATGTTTATGTATACTATGATTGTCTTTTTTGAATTTGGTGCTAATACTGTTATATGGATATGGAATAGGTCTTTGGATTATGGACGCGGATATTCTTTAATGGACGACGGCTGAATTATGAATGACGGACTAGACGCTTGTATTTGCAATAAAATCTTGACTGACATACTGGAACACCACTACCCGAAAACATATCAGGCAGCATATCCGATCGTTGGGTGTATGCCCTCTTGTTAACGTGTGACCGATATCTTGACTATGGGTTGGTGGATGGAGATTTGAAAAGAAGGATATATAATAATATTAACTAAGTATAAATGATATATGGTGCAAGTGTGTTTTGTTATTCTTTCTAGTTCTATATCTTTATCATTTCCAGGTGGATGAACGGCTACTTCCAAAAAGGTTACCGCAAACAATTGACAACAGATGACATACCCGATGTGTTCGAGAATTATAGCAGCAGAATGCTGGCTAATAAATTGGACAGGTGACGTTTAATCTGTTAGGGAAATAAGCACATTAGTTCATATTATATGTACTAACTCCCTAGTCTTCATCGATTTTGTTTAATATTCCCAATTAGCAGCCCACCAGCGACGCCATCACCGGAAGTAACATTTCACATCATAGTCCCTAAGTCATCTGGAAATGACCTCGAACCGGAAATAGCCTCTAACCAGAAGTAAACTTGAACCGTGAGTGGTCTGAGCCAAATGTAACGTTGGAGTGGAAGTTTGATCATCAGGACTGGCAGTATGCACCATGCGCCACAGCAACCATGATGGGAATATTGAAATCTGGACCTTTTTCCATTGTTTTGAAAATCTAAAGAATCATTTACATAATTAGTGATATTGACACTCGTATTCGTTTCCTTGGTGATATTCACAGAATTTCGTTTCACAGAACAGGATGGTAAATTCCTCAAAAGAGATGGACTTCAGATTCCTTTGTGCAAGCTTCACACATTTTCTAAGGATTTCTGCATTTTTATTTGGCTCGCCTGATGGGTCATCTCAGTTCAGAAGAATATAGCAGTATATCGAGTGAAGTCGTCTTCTATAAACATGCGAAAGTTCTGTTGGTCAATTCCTACTGTTTTACGCATATTTTCAACGGTATATAGAGTGTAACATAAGCTGTTACCGTGTCGTCCTGTACGAACTATGCTCACGCCTCAATATGAAATGTAGACAAAATTTCCTGTGGTGTGTCTTCCGAATATCGCCGTATTGTAACAGCCACAAATATTCTGCTTCGTCAGTGTGTTTTACTTGTCATAACTGGTGGAAACACGGATGTGACTCATTGAGTATAATTTTTCGACTTTTTCGAAGCATTTCGATTGGGCTTCGGTGAGTAATATCAAATCAACAGTTCCAACTGTCAGATAAATTTTCCGCGGTATTAATCTCTAGGGTACCTACATGTGCGATATAATCGGGAGGTTCCGATATACTACCATAAAGCCGTATCACGCTTCCACCTGGGTTGCTTGACCAAAACTATTCCTATTAAATCAACCCTCTTAACTAAAACATGTATAAGTTCCCAAACTTTGTATAATTATCAAAATGTTTCTGTTTATACAGATGATACATGTATCTATATGAGGCATACTTTCATTACTATGTTCAGTAGAGACAGCTTAGTTTCTCTATATATTAGCATAAGGATTCTTTTTTTCAAAAGAAGAATGTGTGGTAATATGGCAGGACATAGGAATCTCCAAATACGTCTGTTTTTTTTATCAGTTATTTGCAGTACTTTGCTATAATTAGATAGACCGTACATAACATTTCCTCAGATTTTTTCATCCCACGCTACGATTAGGGAGACAGAGGCCTATCTAACGTGCTTACTTTGTTTATATTTGCTATCATTTTGGGGATCTAGGTATTGGACGAAAGAACAGAAGCGGTCAAATCATCCCAGCTTCGTTCGTGCCTTAATTCGTGCATTTTCGACGGATATGTTAGTCCCATGTTTGCTGATGTTGTTGACGGTAGGTTCTGCAATGATTCTTCTGCATCAATTTTCTAGACTTGATACAACATAATGACCGACTTAAGATGAATACCAACACCACAGACACAGGGCCCGATTTCATGAAACCTCACTTGAAGCAATTGTCGCACTTGAAAGTTGAAGTGCACTTGACAACCTCCCTTGAGTTGAGTTTTTGCTTTTCATGAAAGTTCACTTGAACCCGAAATCGCACTTGAGTTCAAGTGTGCATGGTCGGACCTCCCCTGAAAACCGCACATGAAATAAAAAAAAATGTACTTGAAATGACCAAAACGAAGGGAGATGATGTCGAAAAATATATTTTTTTCATGTGCCCATGCATCATTATGCACGTATGGGCATTGTTCTTCATCGCATAGATCCAAAAATGGCACAGACATATTTATTTGACATCCGACATTTTGCCGATCGGCTCCTGCGCATCAGGTATTTTGAGCATACACTTGATTCTGCGGGGGTACTATTTATTACCAAACCGCACAAAAGAGTTCTAAAATGTTCACTTCAAACATCACTTGACCAAGTACGCCCAAAAAGGTTTGGTGAAACATAACTTGAGAATTGTTTGAAGTGCACTTGGTCAAGTGCGAAAATCGCCCTTGAAAAAGTCAAGTGAGATTTCATGAAATCGGCCCCAGGTCCCACCACATTCCAAATAAAGAAGCATTCAAATTCGCATAAATAATCAAATCTTTGTTATATTGAAAGTATGTGTTCATTGTTGAACAAATATTCGAAAGGATATGTGACGGCAATACGGGAATGACTCCCTGCCTTTTGTATGATGGTAATCAAGCTGATTTTTATTCAATCCAAAACTTGCCTGATTTGGTATTTTTGAGGCATTTGCAGTGAGGATTTTCTCTTACAGCGAAAATATGACGCCTCCAACCAAAATAGTTTTGTTACACAATATATTAGGAAGTTTGTTTATTGGAAAGAACCACAAATGGTTTTGGTTTGAGGTGTCGTATTTTTGCTACAGGAGAAAACCCTTCGTGAAAAAATATCAAAATAAGCCTGTGAGCACATTCTGATCAATCACATCTCCATTTTTATGCAACTCAACATCTCAGTTTTCTTCGAAGGGATATTTCAGTATATAAACTTCCAAAAAATCCTATATGGCAGGATTTGGAGTGGAAAAAATCGTAATGTAAACGTCACATATCCTTCTATTTGAATATGAACAGTTGAATGTTGCCATCTCAGTTTGATAGAAATAACATTGGAATAAACAGAAAACTGCTGAAAATTGAATTTTTTGTCTACTAGAAAGATAATTAAGTAGATGACCCTGATTATTTAATTTTTCTGTAAAACAGGTTGATTTACGCGTCATCTGAAAGTTTCATTAAAAATCTATTTTAATCCTACCTTATGGCTATTTTTTTGCATTTCACTCTCCTTTCTGCGTTAAGCCAGAACAATGGTTACTCCATGTGGAAGGGCCCCAGTACCATTAGTTGATATGATGACCCCAATCGTTTTTCATTTTTCTACTATATATGACAGTGATATTTATATAGAAAAGTTTCACTAAATGACTATTATGAATTGATAGGTGTCATTAAATTGTTCCTCCGAGCTGTAAAGTATCTCTTGTTCAGGCCGCTTGAAGCAATATGGTGAAACCACGTGTCCTATGGACTTGAGTGTGATCGCCGAGAAGAGCCATACTAACGCAGATTTGATAGGAAAGTACAGAATCCAAAAAGGCGTTAATTCGAAGTTGCGATGCGGTGCGCGATGTTGCGATGGGAAGATGCTAAGATCCAAAAAATAAAGAAGGCGAAGATGCGAAGTTGTAGTGCGGAGATCTATTTTGGATTCCATACTGTTAGGCCAACACTGTGATCACCCTTCTCGGTTATTATACTTTTGGCCAAAATAGCGTACTAGTGCAAGCGTAGACTCTCAAGCAGTGGCAATCTAATCTATCCACATTAAATCTCACATTTAGTGGCCCTGCTTGGTATAGAGGATATCTCGCGCGTCGCATTTGCGCAGCGATCTTCCAGTTTAGTCTATTGACATACCGCAACAATCTTCCCATTTGGATGAGAAAGCAGCGATTATTTTCAGAATAGAACATCCATTTGATTACAAAGTTTGAAATGACTTCTGCTTCTTTACTCATTATATTAAAGGTTCACCTGTCACGAGCCCATACCGTAATTCCCCAATAAAATAATGATATACATATTTTTCCGTTTCAGGATATTATGAAAATCATACAACCAGTTTTGATTGGACAACTGTTAACTTATTTTCTTCCGGATACAACCATGAGTTTCAGTGTGGCCATGTACTATGCATCTGGTCTTGTGGCAACTGGGATTCTGATAATGGTGACGCATGAAAACGGCTACTATATGGCAGATCTATTATCCATAAGACTGAGGGCAGCAATTAGCTGTCTGATCTACAGAAAGGTGAGAAAAAATACATAAAATGCACATTCGCTCCGCTCAACTTGAGTGAAATGAAGTTGATTACACTAAGTTGAACTCCCTCGCTTTTGTGGAACTCGCTCAAATTGAGTGCAATTTCTCTCATTGTTTAGCGAGCTTAGTCCTTAATCTATCAGCGTTAACTGGCCGGTTAGAGTCTCAAAAATGTGAATATCTGTATCTTACTATATCGCATCTTTGGTCGTAATGTCTTGAAACTGGGCATATGGTTTATGTAAGACGAAGTGACTCGAGTTTACGGGATTTCCTTTAGTAGCAAATGGGGAAGTGGTCGGCCATTGTTCCATATGCTAACATGTGAAGTCACGTTGAAAAACGGTATCTTCTCTTACAAGAACTATATACCTGAAACTGCGTCAGGAGAGAGAGAGAGAGACAGAGACAGAGAGAGAGATTTAAGGTTTAACGTCGCATTCAGTTATATTTCAGCAGTGTATTCCAACAAAACAAGTTAATAACCCAGCAAACACAACACATTAAGAACATATACATACATTAAGTATTTTCTCGAATAACTTAATTTTCAACCTTCTTTTACCCGACTAAAACGATTTTCTGAAGTACATGTAGTTGCTCGATAAAAAGAATCTCTTACAATCTTAAAATCTATACAGTCGATCAGGATATGTTTAACTCTGAGGTCTTCGTGGCATCAAATACACCTTTGAGCTGATTCTTTTTCTTTATACATGTTCGTGAGTTAATCGTGTATGGCCGATTCTACATCGCCTGATCATGGCTTGATCGAAACGTTTCCGGCTGCTCAGATGAGTATAGTCTACAGTTTGTTTGGAACTCGTGAAAACTGCGTCAAGATAGCTATTGCGTTGCCGAGAGTGAACTGAAAAAAAAGAAGCTAATTGGCTCTATGGATTAATCCTATCTGGTCAGGGCCCTTTGAGACCTGTCCTGGCCTGGAGGGGGGGGGGGGAGAAGAGCCGAAGCCCCCTCATCAATTATTCTTCTTACCCCTTCTGCTGGGGGGCGGGGGGGGGGAGCTGAAACTAACCACACTATACCCTTGGGTCAAACTCTACCAGAAAATGTGAAAAAAGCCAAGATGGTCGCTTTGATGACGTCACAGTGACGTCATTTTGGAAAACAGCATTTTTCGTCGATTTTTCTGTTGGATTTTCCGAATTTTTTATATATGGAATTTCTCTGCAAAAAACTGCGTGATAAATAAAATAAAATAGTTCTGCCCACTTTTCATCGCGAAAAAGCAGAAGTTTTGAAGAAATAAGACAAAAACATCACTTTTCTGGTACCTCACGTGTCCGCCATTTTGAATTTACCCCTGATCCTCGGTTCGTGGGTTATGCAAACAGGCTCAAAATGCCCCCAATATGGCAAACTATAAAGTCAAGGAGTTTCAGCTCTCCATTTTTTTGTCGTTCTGAAGATAACACAGAAAGTTTG